>CM033433.1:2995052-3021085 GCA_019425775.1 Rafetus swinhoei | reverse complement strand
CTTCCCGGCTCAGTATCAGCGACTGTCGGGAACATTTTCACACACACTTCAGTGAATCTCAAAAGTGACTGAGGAGTCGGTTGAATTTCAGCGAGGCAGAGACTGCTCACCCTTAGTGATGAAGCCCCTTTGAAAATGGGATTCAGGCTTCCAAATCTCTTAGTTGCTCATTAAAATGACACCTGAACTGAAATGTTACAGATGCTGATAGGACAGGGACCTGCGTGTTCCTTTCTAAGGGCAGCAGGAGGTTTGTTTCTAGAAGGGGAAGCTCAGCCAACCATGCTGAGATTGTCAAACCCGCTTAAGGGAATTGGATGAGAATTTTGTGCCTAAACCACTTAGGCAGCTCTTGCAAACTCAGCCACATAACATGTCCCTAGAACCACTGTGTTATTTCTTGAGAGCCAGCGCAGCCTTCTGCCCCGTCACAGAGATTTGCTTCAGGGCTCAAAGTATCTCCTCTCTGGGATTTTGCCTTTGAGACTAGAAGTTTGCATCTGCTGATGTCATCTAGAAACAGACCAAACACCAACTTTCCTCGCCGGTGATGTTCCCGTGGGACTGGCACCTGGGGAGGGGCCCCTGCCCGCAGCAGGCTATACAGCTGAGCGAAGAAGATTTTCCACAATTGGCGCAGAGCTGAGGCGGGCGGCCAGTAACCGGACAGGGCGAAGGAGCCTCGGTCGCTGCTCTGGGCTCTGACGTTCCATTGACCAGCCCCGGGGTGCAGGGGAATGTGCCGAGCAGAGCAGATGGAGGGAGGAACCTGCCTCTGGCCCTGAGACGCTGCGTGTGGAGGTGAGAGCCGGGATCGCGTTGCTGCCTGACCTGCCTTGGAGGTAAATCAGCCATTTCCTCCAGGCTCCCTGGCGCTCCAGGGCTGTGAAGCAACATGGGTTTGGTAGGACACTACTGGGAGGGGGGTGTTCATGAGGCATGGGGCGCTGGTCTCTAGCAACCCTCCCACCCAAAAGGAGAGGATTTCAGATCAGCAAAGAGCTTTCAGCTCACAACTTTCCTTGCTCCCATCACCCTGGTATCTGGGCACTGCACTCTCTGGAACATGTCTCTCCTCTTCCGGCCCTGTGCATTGCGCGGTGTCCGTCGCACAGAGGGACTGATCTCTGGAGGGTTTTAGGCAGCTAATGCTGTAGTATCACCCCACACTGCCACCAAGCCCATTCTGAGGCTGTGCCAGAGCCTTTCTAATGGGCCCGACGAGTCCCAGAGAGAGCTGGGGGTAAAGCCAGGATGGGAATAATTGAGTCACAGAACACTAAAACTGGAAGGGACCTCAAGAGGTCATCGAATCCAGTCCCCTGCCCTTGTGACAGGACCCAGTACTGTCTAGACCATTCCTGATAGATGTTTATGTAAGCTGCTCTTAAATATTTCCAAATAAAGAGATTCCACAACCTCCCTAGGCAATTTATTCCAGTGTTTAACCACCCTGACAGTTTAAGCCCATTGCTTCTTGTCCTATCCTCAAAGGCCAAGGAGAACAATTTTTCCCTCCTCCTTGTGACACCCATTTAGATACCTGAAAACTGCTCTCATGTCCCTTCTCAGTCTTCTCCTTTCCAAACTAAACAAGCCCAGTTATTTCAGTCTTTCCTCATAGGTCACGTTCTCTAGGCCTTTAACCATTCTTGTTGCTCTTCTCTGGACCTTCTCCAATTTCTCCACATCTTTCTTGAAATGTGGTGCCCAGAACTGGACACAATACTCCAACTGAGGCATAATCACCACAGAGTAGAGTGGAAGAATTACTTCTCCTATCTTGCTCACAATACTCCTCTTAATGAGCCCAGAATCATGTTTGCTTTTTTTTTTTTTTTCCAGTGTCATAATGTTGACTCATATTGAGCTTGATCCACTATGACCCTAGATCTCTTTCTACAGGAGTCCTTCCTAGACAAGTGCTTCCCATTCTGTGTGTGTGAAACTGATTTTTCCTTCTTAAGAAGAGTACTTTGCATTTGTCCTGTTTACCTCAGACCATTTCTCCAGGTTGTGCAGATAATTTAGAATTATGACCATATCCTCCAAAGAGCTTGCCACCCCTCCCAGCTTCATATCATCTGCAAACTTAATAAACATACTCTCTATGACAGTATCTAAATTGTTGATGAAGATATTGAACAGAACCAGTCCCAAAACAGACAGTTATGCACCCACCTTAGAGTAGCCCCATCTAAGTTGTATCTGTCTAGTTTATGGATAGGAAGATCATGCGAGACCATATCAAATGCCTTACTAAAGTCCACTTCTTCTCCATTATCCACAAGATGCATGATCCTATGAAAGAAAGCTATCGGATTGGTTTGACATGATTTGTTCTTTACATATCCATTCTGGCTGTTCCTTATCACCTTATTATCTTCCAGGTGTTTGCAGATGATTTCCTTAATTACTTGCTCCATTAGCTTTCCTGGCACAGAAGTTAAACTGACTGATCAGTAGTTTCCTGGGTTATTCTTATTCCCCTTTTTACTTGTCCTTTTCCAGACTTCTGGAATCTCTCCTGTCTTCCAAGATTTTTCAAAGATCCCTCCTCTATCAGCTCCTTGCGTATTCTAGGATGCATTTCATCAGGCCCTGGTGACTAGCAGATATCTAACTTTTCTAAGTGATTTTTATCTTCTAAACCAGTGTTTCTCAATCTTTTTTTTATAAAGTACCCCCTTTTCAAAAAAAAAAATGATTATAAGTACCCCCAGTACCTACAGTTTTAAGACACACAAAAATATTTTCTACCATTTCAACACATTTGTTTAAACAACTTAATCGTAGCCAGGCGGGTGATGAAGTTTTGGGTGTAAAAGTACAAAAATAACAAAGTGCTGTAAAACTTCAAACAAAAATTCGGTTTTCCAAATTTCAGTTGTGTTGATGTACCCCCCCCACACTTCTCTCAAGTACCCCTGAGGGTACTCATACCACTGGTTGTGAAACACTATTCTAAACCTACCCCATTCCCACTAGTATTCACTATGTCAGGCATTCCTTCATCATCAGACTTCTCAGTGAAGACCAAGACAAAGAAGTCATTAAGCACTTCTGCCATTTCTAAGTTTCCTGTTACCGTTTCTCCCTCCTTACTGAGCAATGGGCCTTCCCTGTCCTTGGTCTTCTTCTTGCTTCTAATATATTTATAGAAAGTCTTCTTTTTTCCCTTTATGTCTGCAGCTAGTTTGAGCTCATTTTGTGCCTTTGTCTTTCTAATCTTGCCCCTGTATTGTTTGCTCATATTCATCCTTTGATTTGTCCTACTTTCCACTTTTCATATGACTCCTTTTTGATTTTTAGATCATGCAAGATCTCCTGGTTAAGCCAAGGCGGTCTTTTGCCGTACTTTCTATCTTTCCTATGCAGTGGAATAACTTGCTTTTGGGCCCTTAATAATGTCCATTTGAAAAACTGCCAACTCTCTTCAGTTGTTTTTCACCTCAGTCTTGCTTCCCATGGGACCTAACCTACCAGCTCTCTGAACTTTCCAAAATCTGCTCTCCTGAAATTCATTGTCCCTATTTTGCTGTTTTCCCTTCTACCGTTCCTGAGATTCACAAACGCTATGATTTCATTTTCACTTTTGAATTCTCAACCAGTTCCTCCCTTTTTGTTAAAATCAAATCTAGAACAGCTTCCCCAGTAGCTTTTTCAACCTTCTGAAATAAAAAGTTGTCTTCAATGCAGTCCAAGAACTTATTGGCTAGTCTGTGCCCCTCTGTGTTAGTTTCAGAACTGATATCCTGCGCCCAAGGCAGCCCTGCACACAGTGGGCCCGCTTTCAGCTCCCTCCCTGCAGCACAGTAAGAGTCCTTCCCTGCCTGGCAGCCCTCGCAGGGCCATGAAGAGGGGGTGGGATGAAGCAGGGAGTGCAGAGCTGGGAATCGCTGCTGTCTCAGGCCAGGGAGGAGATGTTGGCTGGGGCTGGCCTGGTGGAAATGGCCTTTTCCTGCAATCTCATGGACTAATCTTTGATTTTATGTCTTTTCCCCATTTGAAACCAGTTTAATAGTTTACCCTTGTGGGGAACCCAGCTGCGGAAGGGGGTAGGGAGGGGTAAGTCAGTGCCAACACGGGGCTATGGGGAGACCCTGCAAAAGCGGAGATACAACAGTCCTCTGCAACACCGAGGAGGGCAAGACATCAGGGGCCAGGTGGGGACGGTGGCTGCTCTAGCCCAGGGCAGGGTCCATCCAGAGCCACAGATGGGAGGAGGAGGCAACTCGAGCCCCCTCGATCATTTTGGTTGTCCTCCGCTGGACTCTATCCAATGCCCCTGCACCCTAGAACAGAGGGCAGGAGCACAGGAGCTGCCATTTCCTCCTACTTCATGGAGGTTTTACCCTTCCCCCTCCCATTAGCATCTGAGCCAGTTTGTGAGCCTGAGAGATTCTTGGGGGTTTAACTTTTGAGACACTTGCATCCCCATCCCCCACCCCCCAAGAAGTGTGCGGGACAAAGGGCAAAGCGATGTGGTGCCGCATTCCCAACACCAGGCGGGGCCTGTGGACCCACAAGGCAGACCAGGACGGAGCTCACAGTGCAGCAGGCCCTGCAGCCACACGGAGGGGCAAGAGAGGTTGGCAGGGAGGTCAAACACTCAGTGACCAGAGAAATGCCGGCCCCTGACCCACTCAGCCTCCCCCCTTACCCCTCCCAAGGGGGACCAAAGGGGTGGGATGCAGACCCTGACTCACAGCCCCCCTGAATGGAACATGACATCTAACAGGTGTGACTGGGGTGTGCACAGCGGGTGTTTCTGGGCCTGTGAAGAAGGAGTGGGAAGGGGTTTGGGAATGGGGGGATGGGGTACTGGGAATAGGGGAATGAGGAACAGGGACCCAGGCAGGGCTCTGCAACATGGGAGCTGGGAACAGAGCAGAGGGATGAGGGAGCCCATCGGTGTGCACAGCTGGGGGTTACAAGAAGGGGTCTATTGGGTGTAGCGTGATAGTTGGGGAAGAGGGAAACTCTATTGGCCCACAGAGATTTGCCTGACTGATGCACAGGGCTTGGGAACCCACCTGCTTTTACGCTGGCTCCAATACAAGTCTCACTGTCTGCACTTCAGACTGTGCCCTGATGCTTTCTGCCTAAAGGAGCAGAACCAGGGGCCAGGGCTGAGGGGAAGCCCCTCACACATCCCTTACAGGTCCCAGGCACGTTTGCTTGGTTGTTTTCCTACTCGAGCTCCCAGTGGAACGGCCCCTTCCTCGTTCTGCTTTTAGCCACCAGGCAGCGACGGGCGTGACTGTCTGGACCAGTGTCTGTTGCATCTCCCAGGGTGTCTGTATCCCCTGTCCAAGCCAAGCGCCACAGGGTTTGAATGCCCGGCGCTATCTCTCTAGACTTTCTCAGGGGTGGAGAGACACTTTCTGTTTCCCACCCGCCTCTCTCAGATACTGAACCTATCCCTGGGGCCCTGAGATGGCAATTCCCTTCCCTGCCCTCCATGCCCCACTCGGCTGTGCCAGGGCCGGCAGAGGGAAGGGATGAAGACAAGTCTCTAGTATTGCAATGAATGTTAGTTATTGCTCACAGTGACCCTGTTTCTGTCTCACAGACACACCCCATGGCAAGCCAGGAACAAGGAAACCAAACGTCCCTCACAGAATTCATCCTCCTGGGATTTGGGGATCTTCCTGGTCTGCAGGTTCCTCTCTTCCTGATGTTCCTTGTGATCTACTTGGTGACCATGGCTGGGAACAGCCTCGTCATTGTGTTGTTTGTGGCCAATCAGCACCTCCACACCCCCATGTACTTCTTCCTGTGCAACTTGTCCTGCTTGGAGATCTGCTATAGCTCCGCCCTCCTGCCCCGGCTGCTGGCTGGGTTCCTGGCTGGGGACAGGACAATTTCCATGACTGGGTGTCTCACACAATATTACTTCTTCGCTGCTCTGGGAGGCTCAGAATGCCTCCTCCTATTGGGGATGTCCTACGACCGGTTGTGACGTAGTGGGGGTATCTGGCTAGTTCCTATGCTGGCTCTGTGGTAATCCCCAATGGCTGCCATCGGTACCACAGCCCAGAAGGATGAGTCATTATGCAAAGAGGGTCTCTCAACCTGTCTGACCAGCTACCCCCCCCAGGGAGAGAGACAAAGGAAGGGGGAATGCTGCCCTGGCTGGGGGCAGGGCTGCAAGAGTGAGTTTAGTTTCTGGCTGGGATCATGGAGGAACCAGCCTAAGCCAGGGGCTGGGATTTAGGGGCCCAGTCTCCCCCATCTCAAGGGGGGCTGAGGCATCCTAGACCTGCCCTGTAACCAGATTACATCGGTGCTGTGCTGTGCTGTATCCTGGAGAAGGAATAAACTCCCTCCATTCTACGGGCTGGTGGAGTCTGTTCGTGCCATTACGGGGGTGCAGGAGTCAGGGGACCCCAACGCGTCGTCACACCGGTATCTAGCCATATGCAACCCGCTGCACTACACAGCCCGGATGAGTGGCAGGTTTTGCCTCCAGCTTGCCGGGGGCTCTTGGATAGGTGGTTTCATTGCTTCTAGTATAACCACAGTGTCAATGTCCCAGTTAACCTTCTGTGGCCCCAACGGTATCGACCATTTTTTGTGTGACTTTATTCCCCCTTGTAAAACTCTCCTGCAATGACCCTCTGCTGATGGACACATTGGCATTGACAGTCGCCTTGATTTTCTCACTGGTCCCCTTCGTGCTCACCTTGGTGTCCTACATCTGCATCATCAGCACCATCCTCAGAATCCGCTCCAGCACCGGGAGGCAAAAGGCCTTTTCCACCTGCTCCTCCCACCTCATCGTGGTGAGTGTTTACTATGGAACTATCCTGATTGCCTACACGTTCCCGACCACCGACCTCCTGAGCGACTTCAAGAAAGTTCTCTCTATCTCCTACACCATCCTGACGCCCCCTGGTCAATCCACTCATCTATGCCCTGAGAAACAGGGAGGTCCAGGAGGCCCTGTGCAAAACTTGCAGGGAATTAAGGGTTCCAAGATTTTGACCCATTGGGTTGCTTAGGTGAAAATGGAATAGCTGTAGCATGGGTGGGGTTGGGGCCAGAATCAAAGCCTACAAAATAGAAGGTTCCATTTCCACTCGCTTCTCTGACCTGCTTGCACAGTCACAGCCCTAGAAGCAATGGGAGTGCAGGGACCTTTTCAAACCATTGCTCCATGATATTTAGGACCAGTGGCCGATGGCCCCAGGAAGTACCAACAGGCTACATTTGGCTACACAAAATGAAAAGAGCTGGGGAGATTGAGCCCAGAGAGAGGTGCAGGGGTCGGTTGCATGCTCTGTGCTTTGGGCCGGCTCTACACCACGAGCCAACCCAGCAGGGTGCCCGTGACTGGCCCAAGAAGACAGTACACCAGGGGTGGCCAACCCATTCCAGACAAAGAGCCACAATATCAGTGGAGACAGCGTGAAGTGCTGGTACAAAGTTGTGGAGAAAAAAAAAACCATCACCGCGCTGGGGTAGATGATGGTACATGTGTCCCAGGGCACGGCTTCTCTCTCTCTCTCTCTCTTTTTTTTTTTTTTTTTGGTTAACAACTTTTCCCCTGGCCTTTTTTTTGGGGGGGCGAGGGAGGGGAGCTCAATGACTTTGCCCTGGCTCTTCATACTGTCACCACTGCTATTGTACCTCACAAAAAACGCACTGGAAAGGGGTGAGAGGTGAAAGCTCAGGGAGGGAATCTGGATGCAGGAGGAAGTAGAGAAGAGGATGCTGGCTCAGGGGGCCCCAGGCTGGACAGTTTTGGGGTCAGGGGGAGGGTTGGGGTTGTGTGCAAGCCACAGGCTTACAGCTGTGAGGGTGCAGGAGTTTGGGCTGGGTGCATGAGAGGCTCAGGGCAGGGAGGCTGGGAGGATGATGAGCTCAGGACACAGATTTGCAGTGTGTGGATGGTGCAGGAGTGTTGTGGCAGAAGACTGAGGATGTGGGGTGCAGGAGTTTGGGGATGAAGCTCAGGACAGGGGTTCCAGTGTATGATAGGCTCAGGTTTGGGATGGAGAGGGTGCAGGAGCATTAGGATGCTGCAGCCAGATGGAGGCTTGGCCCCAATTGGGAGCTTGTTGACCAGGATTCATTTTTAAATAAAATATTATGTCAAACACAAAATGTTTCAGCATTGTCTTTATTTATGAGATGGGCAGGGAACCTGTTTTTAGTTAGGGGTCACTGACCCACAGAAAAGACAGCTGGGGCCACACAAGTGAAATGCAAAAAACCAGCCCCTCCAAACCCCCAAGCCTCAGTAATGTGGCCCCAACTGTGCTGGTGGGGACAGGGTCCTGGGGCTGGGTGCTGGGGCAGGGTACTCGTGGGGGTGTCTGGTGAAGAGGGGGGGGGACAGAGACAGCAGGGGCCAGTACCTGGGGATCCCGGGTCTCAGGAAGCACACTGGCTGCTCTTCCCTTCCCCTTCCCCTCCATCAGATACTCCTCCCCCCCCAACTCAATCCCCCTTCCCTTCGCCAGAGCCAGGCACACACACCCCAATGCAATCCCCCTTCCCTTCCCCAGAGCCAGACCCAAGCCCAACCCCCTAAAGCCAGACACCAGCGCCCTCTATACCAGTCCCCTCCTAACCTAATTCTCAGGTCCAGGAGCTGCCACCACCGCTACAGTTGCACCTCTCCCTCCAGGTGCTCGGGCACATGCCCTAAGCAGCCGGTGCGCTGAGTGGCCGGCACGCCATGGGCACCACCCCAACCTCCCTTCCCTCCCCTTCCCAGAGTCAGACACCTCCCTTCCCCCACTAACCTTATGCCCAGGTCCTGGAGCCACCACTGGCACTGGCACCACCGCCGTACCCAGAGCTGCTGCCACTGACTACACTCAGCAGCCAGGGGCAGGGGCGGACTGGCCCGTCAGGATATTGAATGGACCATAATATCCACAGTAAAGCTTCTAATACTGTGAGATCGACTGGTCGATTGGGAGGGCTCAACCAGTCGATCGCGAGGCATTGGGCCTCACTCCAATTTCCCCTCAACCCCCAAGAAGCCCCACTACCTATCTCCAGTGACAATGGAGGTAGTGGCAGCTTCCTGAGGTGTGGACGGAAGTCCAGCAGCAATGCGCCACATTTGGGGGTTCCGGAAGTCCCAGTGGCTGCTCACCCTCCCCCAGGTCTGTGGCATCCCAGAAACTGGTGTGGCGTGGAGTGGCGGGGGCAGTCCCCAGAGGAGGCATGCACTGGGGCTTTCCTCCTCTACAGGGGAAGGGGGCAGTCATCTGTGGAGGAGGCACGCCAGGGCTTTCCCTTCTCTGCAGTGCGGAGAGCGAGGGTAGAGGAGTCCTGGGAGGAGGCAGGTGCAGGGGAAGAATGGCCGTTCTTGTGAAAGAACCCACAGAGGATCCACGCCCAACTGCTCTTGCACAAGAAAGATTTACAGTACAGCATCAGAAGACAGGGCTTCTTGTGCAAGAGCTACGCTCTTTTCTAACAAGTGTGGATGCGCTGCAGGGGTTTCTTGCACAAAAAAGCCCTATGGCTAAAATGGACATCAGAGCTTTGTTGCACAAGTGAACATTCACAGTGCCATGGATGCTCTTGCGCAAAAGCACATGGTCATGTGGACGTGTTCTTTGCAAGATTTCTTGTGCAGGAACTCTTGCGCAAGATGTTCTTGTGTGAGAACCTGCCAGTGTAGACATAGCCCAGGAGTTTTTCCAGGATTCCAGAGATATCCCAGAAAAACTCTTCCACATCCGTGGATGTGTTTGTTTTTCCACTTTTTTTAGTAGAAGTGCAAACATGCTCTTTTGGCAAGCCCTATATTCCTCGTTCCACGAGAAATAAGGGGCTTCCAAAAGAAGGGTTTCTTCTGACATTTGGTCCCATCCAGACAGGCCAAATGCTGGAAAAACCTCTTCCTACAGAAGAATTGAAAAGAAAAGTGGCAGTGTAGTGTGTATAGGGGCTGGGGATAGCAAGTGATGGAAAGGAGGAGAATACAAAGGGTGGAGCTTCAAGGAAGTGGTGGGGTTTTGGGGGGAAGGCTGGGGTGGTAGATCTTGGCTTGTTCTAACATTTAAAAAGTTATCTTGAGTGTAAAAAGGCTGGACACCATTGTTCTAATACCAAAAATCTATAACACCAAAATTCAAAGGGTGTGTCTAGACTGGCAAGATTTTGCACAAAAACTTGCCGCCTGGCTACACTGGCCGTGAGAATTTGCGCAAGAGCACTGACGTTCTAATGTAAGAATTCAGTGCTTCTTGAGTAAATACTTTGACGCTCCACTCAGGATAAGCCCTCTGCACAAGAACACTTGCGCAAGAGGTCCAGTGAAGACAGGCACCTTAATTTTTGCACAAGAAAGCCCGATGGCTAAAATGGCCATTGAGCTTTCTGCAAAAGCGCTGTTTATATTAGCACGGATGCTTTTGCGCAAAAGCACTTTTTGCGCAAAAGCATCCGCAAGCAATCTAGATGCTTTTTTGTGGAAATATTATTAACGGAAAAACTTTTCCGTTAAAAGTATTTCCGCAAAATCATGCCAGTCTAGACGTAGCCAAAATGTTTCCAAATAAATCCGAGCTGCCTGAGGCCATGTGTGTATGTGTGTGTGGCCGGGCTTGGGCTGCTGCACTGGCTCTGCCTTGGTTTCTTTGGTGCTAAAATGAATGATGTCATATTACGGTTGACATCAACAGAACGGACGTGCAATATGCAATGCGTGATGGTGCACGACAGCAATGCGTAGGCCTGCTTTGTGCAACGGTGGAATTGGTGATGGAGTCGCTCGAGTCTTGACCAGCAAGTAGAGAGTACGCAGTGCTTGGATGAGTTCTGTTATGGTCTGTCCTTGTGGGTGTGTGTTTTCCGTAACTGACAATAAATAACAGTGCCAGTATGGTGTAATAAATAACAGTGCGAGTATGGTGTAAACGAAGATAGTGTGCGTGAAAAAGTCGGCCATTCTCAACCCATTTCCCTGGCGTATTTTGATTGCCAGTCTGCCCCTGGGTGCAGGTAAATACGGCAGCGTGGGGAACCGCCAGTGCCTAGTCCTGGCAGACCAGATCCAGCCTCAGGCCACTGTTTGTCCACCCCTGTGCTAGAATGACCAAAAGCCAAGCTGGTCCCAGAGGTGAGTGGGGGTGGGGAACTTGCAGGTTCAATCAGAACTTCCCAGGGAGCAGGAGTGACACGTGGCTTTGGTCAGACCATTCTCCTACCCGACAAGGGAGAAATAAAGAGACCGAAATGAGCAAAGAGCCCAACCCAGTGGGGGGAATAAACGAAACACTGAACCCCGAACACAACTTCGAAAGCAGCAAAGACATAAGCCGAGATAACAAACAGTCCCGCTTAACATGCTGTGCTGCGATTAGCCTTTAAAGAACACAACTCAATGCAAGAATCGCAGCTCGCATTAGTCTGCACTTGCAAAAAAAAAATCAAATTTTTTTCCACCGCCGCACGTGCTTGGGGCGGCACATTTGCAGGGGCGGCATTCCGGCCAGCCTTACTGCCGGACGGGCCTGCCTGTGGCCGCTCAAGGCAATGGGCGGCGCGGAGGAGGGGAGCGCGGCAGGAAAGGCGTCGGGACAGCGCGGAGAAAAAGGCGGGAGGGAAGTGGGAGAGTGGAGGGGGAGCGGGGCCATGCAGCAGGATGCCAGAGCCAAACCGCCCGCCCCCTGCAGCCTCCTCCCGGCGGCTGCGCCAGGCGACGACTAAAGTTCACGGGGCGCCTGATGCAGCTGGGCTGGCGGCTCCTCTCTTCTCCTGCAGGGGAGGGGAGCCCGCGGCGCCCCGCTTCACACCGGGAATGGTGTTTACAGCTGCAGAGAAAGGAAGTCGGGGACCCGTACCACTTTCACCCCTCCCCCAGGGCGCTCCGACGTTTCCCCGCGTGGTGTGGGGAGGGGACATGAAGGTTTGGCGGGGAGAGGGAAAGGAGACAGAGTTCGGTCAGAGGGGGGAGGTGGGAGAGGAGAGCGGACTGGTGTCCGGTCGGGAGCGGGAGATCGGATTTGGCTGGGAGGGAAGAGAGGGCACAGAGTGGATTAGGTGGGGAGAGAAGGGAGGGCGGACTGTATCCGGTTACTGAGGGTCGGGTTTGCCTGGGAGGAGAGAAGGTGGAAACTGGGTTCGGTGAGAGGGTGAGTGGGGGGTCGGGATGTGTGTGGAGAGGAGACAGGACGTAGGCTGCCGGAGGGCGTGGTGGGAGTCAAAGAGCCGCAACGTGAAAGGAGCGCTTTCCTCCTCGGTGCCTGTCCTCCAGAGGCAGGCCAAGGGGTGTGTGGCGGCGCGTCGTGGTTCCCCCGCCTCCTGCACCCCCCTAGTGGCACGAACAGACTTCACCGGCCAGTAGAATAGAGGGAGTTTATTGCTTCTCCAGGATACAGCACAGCAAAGATGTAATCCAGTTACAGGACAGGCCTAGGATGCCTCAGCCCCCCTTGAGATGGGGGAGACTGGGCCCCTAAATCCCAGCCCGTTGCTTAGGCTGCTTCCTCCAAGATACCAGACAGAAACTAAAAACTCTCTTCCAGCCCTGCCCCCCAGCCAGGGGCTGGCCTCCCCTCCTTCCTTTGTTTCTCTCCCTGGGAGGCAACTGGTCAGACAGGTTGAGAGACCCTTGCCTAGTGACTCATCCCCTGTCATGCTGGGCCGCGCTACAGACAGCAGCCAGTGGGGGTCACCCACAGCCCCAGCATAGCAACCAGTAAGGTACCAACACTATGTCACAGTTCTCCCCCCTCCGGGAGCGAACTGACCAGAGTCACTCCACTTGTGACCTGGGGAAGTTCGGGTCCTCTGAGCGGGAACCCATGACCCCCCTTGACTCGGGCTGGCCGCGGCGAGGCCCCACGTGAATCGGCTTCCCTCTGTCCACTTGCTGCACCGCTCCGGGGGGACTGGCACAGGCCTGTCCTCTGTGGTCGCACCAACCCTTCCACTGGCCTTGATTTCTGGCCAGGGTCTCTCGAGCCGGGGCCATGAGCTCAGCGAACCTTTCCTGGAAAGCTAGGACGTCTTCCACGCCCGACGCTCCATCCTTGAGACCTTCCTTGGCCCCCATTTCAGATGCACCCTGGCTATAGGTACCTTAAACGGGGACCCGTCTATGCCCTTCAGGGTGAGCTGGGTGTGGGGTAGTACCCAGTCTGGGGCCACTATGTCGGATCAGGGCAGCGTCACCTCCACCCCCATGTCCCAGAAACCCGTCACCTTCCTACCATCCAACTCCAGGGGTACGAGGCAGTCGCTCCGCAGGGGCCACCCTGCCCCACCCGGTACACGGAGAAATCTGCCTCCTGAGGGTCAGACCACGCAGGGAAGGTGCACTGAGCATCCTTCCCCCCACTCTGAACTGAGGTTTGCCTGCCAGCCCCTGCCTCTGGGGCAGCTTGCCCTTCCCCCAGCTCCAGCCAGTTAACCCTGGGAAACCCCAGGTCTTGGTGCCTGGTGCATTGAGCCCTCTTGTGGCCTTTTTGCCCACAGTGATGGCAAGTTAGGTCCTGCGGGCCCTTTTTGTCCAGCTCTGCCCGGGCCCTGGCTGGTTCTCTGGGGCGCAGATGACTGGTCCTTGTCTCGTGGGCTCGCCTCATAGGTGACTCTCTCTGTTGCTCAGGCGAGAACCGGTCTCTGCACGATTCCCTCTCTCGCTGGGATTCCTGTTCACACCCGGACCGGCTCTCCATGAACTCATCCGCCAGTCTCCCGGTATCCTGGGGGTTCTCTGGTCTTTGGTCCTTGAGCCACAGCCTCAGGCTGGGTGTGCACGCTTCATAGAACTGCTCCATCATGATCAGTTTGAGCAGGTCTTGTGCGGTCTGGGCTCCGACCCCAGACACCCACTTGAGGCATTATTGTGCCAGGCGGGAGGCCATATCCACATAGGTCTCCCATGGCTCCTTCTGCACTCCCCAGCACTTTTTTCCTGCACATCTCGGAGGTCAGCCTGAACTTGTGCAGCAGGGCCTCCTTGACTTGGTTGTAATCCCCTGGCTGTAGGTCTTCCAGCTGATTGAGCACCCCGGCAGCCTCCTGGTTCAGTGTGGGGATGAGCTCCTGCAGCCAGTCAGCTGGGGGGGGACCTGCTGCAGTCCACAGGCCCTCTCAACAGAGCTGAGGAATCCGTCTATGTCACCCATGTGCTTCAATTGGGCCACCACGAGCTTCTCCAAGTGTCTGGCCGCCCTGGGCCCTTGGGGCCCGTCCGCACTCGGCACAGCTGGGGCCCCACCGCTTCTCCTCTCTGCCATGGCCAGCTCATGCTGTCACTGCTCTTTATGGTCCTGGACTTCCAATTCCTTCATCTGCAGCTGGATCTCCAGCTGCCGCAGCCCGCTGGGCTGGCCCCTGCCCTAGACAGACTACAGCTTGCAGGGCCTCCCTGGGAGGCAGTCTGGTCTCTCTGGTGGGCTGCAGCACTCCGCCCCCTCTCGAAGCCTGAGACGTTCCCAGGGGGGATCTGGCTGCTCCCCACTGGGACGGGATCCCGGCCCTGTGGCTGGTCCTTCTCTTCCAGCCGGGCAATCAGCTGAGCCTTGGTTGCTTTTCCCATGGGCAGGCCCCTCTCCCTGCAAAGCCTCACCAGCTCTGCCTTCAGGCGTCGGGCATAGACCATCTCCCCGCCAGTCCCCTCAGTGCCGACTCACCGGCCTAGTGCTGTAGCGCCCCACGATTCCCAGGAAATGCTTCGCTCTGTCTCCAGCACGCCTGGCTCCACTGCTCTTGCTTATACTGTGCCTTGTCACTCACTGCTGGAAGCTCCATCCACGGGGTGCAGTGGATCCCACCGCTGACACCACTGTGGTGGCATGTTGGGGTTCCCCCACCTCCTGAACCCCCATAGTGGCACGAACAGACTCCACCAGCCAGTAGAACAGAGGGAGTTTATTGCTTCTCCAGGATACAGCACAGCAAAGATGTAATCCGGTTACAGGGCAGGCCTAGGATGCCTCAGCCCCCCCTTGAGATGGGGGAGACTGGGCCCCTAAATCCCAGCCCATTGCTTAGGCTGCTTCCTCCATGATACCAGACAGAAACTAAAAACTCTCTTCCAGCCCTGCCCCCAGCCAGGGGCTGGCCTCCCCTCCTTCCTTTGTTTCTCTCCCTGGGAGGCAACTGGTCAGACAGGTTGGGAGACCCTTGCCTAGTGACTCATCCCCTGTCCTGCAGGGCCGTGCTACAGAGAGCAGCCAGTGGGGGGTCATCCACAGCCCCAGCATAGCAACCAGCAAGGTAACAACACTATGTCACAGGGGGGGCAGCCAAAAATTTTTTTGCTTGGGGTGGCAAAAAACCTAGAGCTTGCCTTGAGTCTGGGACTCAGGAGCTGTGGATGCTGTTCCTGTTTTTTCCCCTGGCTCACTGCAGGCAAGTCCCTTCTGCTTCCTGTACCTCACTTTCCCCCTCTGCCAAACGGGGATGATAGCACTGACCGATCCTTAGAAAGAGCTTCCGAGTCCGCTGAAAAGCTGGTACCAGGGCTGCTAGGAACAGACACGTGTGTGGGGCTGGTCCATGGACACACTGGGGAGATAAATACCCTACGTGACCTGCTGTGGCTTGAAATTTGATGCAGACAGACGCGGGTGATGATGGAAAGCGACGGCTGAAGAAATGTAGGAAGAAGCAGGAGAGACACGAGCACCAGCCGAGGCCTCCTGCTCCTTGCTCAGGGTCCGGCTCCCAAAGTCCTTTGGGGCAACATGGAGCTCTGGACTATCAGGGGCTCTTCACTTCCTGTTCTACTGAACAGGAATCAGGTGGCTTCACCGGGGAGGTGGAGACAAACTCTGTCCCTCCCCCTTCCTCCCCCCACCCCCCAATATCACCTGGGACCGGACATCGGGAATAACGACACGGTACGAATCTGCAGTTTCTGTCCTAGGACAAACCTTGGGAATCCCCTCCCCCAACAGGGGGTAAATCAGCTCCCAGCGCTGGGGAGCGGTGTCTGCCCCACCGGCCCAGAGTGACTTTGGCTGCAAACAGGGACGTGGCTGGGCAGTGAAAGGGTTAAAAACCCCGCGGCAGGTTTCTGTTTTATTTGCCGGGAGGAGCCTTCTCCGGTCTGTGCCCAGCGCCCGCTTGTTCGAGTCTCTGCTGCCCCCGCGTGGCGGCCGCGGTCTCTGCAGCCTGGGTTTTTGCAGGAGGTCAATAGGTTTCATGTCACTGTGTCTCGCACAGTAATAGCGGGCGGTGTCCTCGGGCTTCAGGCCGGTCATTTGCAGGGACAGCAGGTTGTTGGCGTTGTCCCTGGAAATGGTGAATCGGCCTTTCACGGCATCAAGGTAGTGTATAGTACTCCCATCGCTGTTGATATAAGCGACCCACTCCAGTCCCTTCCCCGGAGCCTGCCTAACCCAGTGCATGTAGTAATCGCTGAAGGTGAAGCCGGAGGCTTTGCAGGAGAGGCGCAGAGAGTCTCCGGGCTTCTTCACATCCCCTCCGGACTCCACCAAGCTGATCTGGGACTGAGCACCTGGGAACAAACACGATACACACATAAATATCAAAATCTCAAACACAAATGATCAGTCCGCCTCTCCAGCGTATTTAGCTAGAAAATACCTGGCAAAGCTGCCACGACGAAAACTAAATAGACACAAAATTTCATTTTCCCCGTTGCTGGGGGGGGCAGAGCTGGCTGGTAACTGCGCAGACACCGGGGCTGCGGGGTGACTCTCTGGGTGCAGCCTAGGGAGGGTGAAACACCGATTTAAGCAGGCAGCGGTCACCGTCATTTGCATATTCCCCTCCTCATCAGAGACACAAACGCCTTCCCTTAACGAGCCGAGTCAGTGCCATGGAGTCTCCAGCAGAAGAAGTCTCCTTCCCCCGCCCGGTGTGTTTGTGCAGCGCCTGGCACAGCGCGGGGTTCCCGATGGGCTTTCGCAGCGCTGGGGAGAGACGGAGAAATGACGTCACTTAGCTCGCCATTCGTGTCTTGGGGTTGCCTGGGAATCGGCTGTGGGGAAGGGAAATTGTTTAATTGGCGTTAGTGGCTTCGGCTCACGAGGTGATGGTTGGGGCGGGGGTGTGTCCATGTTTATTGCAAGCCCGGAGGTGCGAACATTTTTCCTCTCTGTGCAGATTTGGTGGGAATTGCTGCTCCGGGGCTGGGAGTTGAAAGGGGTTCAGTGCGATTCGGTTCCTAGCTCCGAATTCGATCCTAGCTCCGAAGGTCCTGGACTGTGTAAAGGGGCCCGGGTCCTCTAGCCGGTGCTGCAGTAGCGGGGCTGGAAGACTCGGGTCTTTCTCATTTCCCCGGCGGGCTCCCGGCCCCTAGGTGCGCCCTGCCGAGTCCAACATAACCAGGCGCTGCTATTGCCTGTGCCTCAGGGAAACCCTCGGGAGCTCCCCAATCTCCTGAGTCTCTGCTCCTCCCCAGGGATCTGCCAACGCCCGAGTGTCACTGCGGGTACGACACCCCCTATCACGTCAGCCCGAGCGAGGACCAGCAGAGGCCAGGAACTTCCCAGCCCGGTGCCCTCTGGCCCGGTGCCCCGACCCAGCCCCAGCGGGGCCCCGCTTTCCCCTGCGCGGCTCCAGGACCTCTGCAGGGCTCCGGCTTCGAGCCCCCAGTCCCGCGACAGAGCCGCGGCGCCAGACATTCGTGTTTGCCCGGGGGTGCTGGCTCCTTCCTCTTCTTCCCCCGCCACTGCCTGCGGGGTTTGCCTGGCGCTGCACAACCCCTCGGGGCAGAGGATTCTGCACGCGGAGTTTCAGGGCGGGGGGAGGGGCGAGCTTTACAGAGGATACTGAGTCAGAGAACTTGCTACTTATGAGCGGACAATGAACCCTAGTGCCCAGCGCGCTGCCGGGACAAGCAGGGGAGTTGCTGCTAAGAGCCATCAGGGAGCGGGCCCTGAGGCAATGGGGCTGAGCTGTCTTTCAGCTATGCGCTCCATAAGGCTGGAACTGCGAAAGGCTCCTCGGGGAGTTGGGTTGAGGAGTAAGGGGCATCGGCACCAGGTGGAGCCTGGGAGATCCCCCATTGTCGGTCGTCGCCTGCCGCCTAGCGGCCAATCGATCCCATCTCGAGCTGCGGCTGCTTGGTTCATACAGACGCTCCACCCTTCACTTCTGTGGCTGCCCGCTCGCCCCCCTCACCCCCATTCTCCTTATTTGTTCTCTGGCCGTGCCCGGGAGTCCTAGACACGGACTGGGGCCCCATGTGCTCGGTGCTGAACAAACACCCACTGCCACGAACTCCCCGGATTTCCTCTCCTCCCTATCCCTGTGTGAGGCTTGGCCCTCGAAAGAAACGTGGGACATGAATGGAGGATGCCGGGCGCCTGGGACTGGAAACCAGCAGTCAGGGTTGGGCAGGCCTTGTTCTCCTGCCACTTTGGTGACATGCCGTCCCTGTCTGTCTGTCTGTCCACCCCACACGCCCGACCTGTATCCATTCATCCAACTGCATATACAATCTATCTATCTATCTATCTATCTTCCCATTCACCCCGACTCTCTGTCCGTGATGGAGTGGGCAGGCCATACACTGCGTTTGGGCTCTGAGTGACCCCTGGCCTGTATCTGTAAGCACTGCCCCTGCATGACGGCTGCCTAAGGTCACTGAGGTAAGGACCCAACCTGTCCGACTGGTTGAGGGCGGGAGAGAGACAATAGGAGGGAGGCGGAGATGAACAGTGGGTTTCCAGGGAAGGGGAGTTTCTGGCTGGGAAACATGAAGGAAACAGCCTTAGCTGAGAGCTGAGGATCTACGGATAAGAATGAACCCCCTAACCCAAGGCGTCTGAGGCATCCTGTCCCTGACTCCTGAAACCACATCACCTCTATGCTGTGCTGTATCCCGGAGAAGCAATAAACCCTCTCTATTATACTGGATGGCGGAGTCTGTTCTTGCTGTTATGGGGCTGCAGGATCAGGGGAACCCCAACTTGTCCCACACTCTCTCTCTCATTCTCTCTCTTCCCTCTGTTTTTAGTGCTGTTGTGGCCATGTCAGCCCCACAGACTCAAGGCGGGTGAGGTAATGTCTTATATTGGGCCCCTTCTGTGGGCGAAAGAGACTTGCTTTTGAGTTCACTCTGAACTCGCCTTCAAGCCTGGGAAAGACGCAATCTCTCTCGCCTTCCATTCCCAGCATGCACCTGCCCGTCTGACCCACTAACCCAGTTCTCCCACAGGGCAGGTCCCAGCACCGGCCTGAGATGGGCTTCTGAGAAAGACAAATGAAACCACCAAACGCTTCCAAGAGGCAAAATTTTCCCCTGGCTTTGGAAAGGAGCACCCGAGTCCCCCTTCCTCAGCCTGCCTACCAGCCACCATGGTGCAGGAGAGCCTGACACTCCATGAGTCTGGGAGAGTGTCTGGAAGAACTTGGACCTCTAATGAGGCCCTTTGCGCCTTTGTTGCACATCGCAGGTCCCAGCGGCGGCAACCCAGGTCCCCAAGGCAGGCTGTACTGAGGCGGATGGAAGAGGTTATATATTTGGAGAAGAACAATAGAGCGCAGGATAGGAGGCAACGCTGGACCAGACAAGGCAGGTACCAGGAGCTCCTTATGTTCCTGTCTCCCTGTAAGTCAGTCTTTACTGCTGAGGAGGAAAGCACCAGGCGCATTCACTGCCACTCTACTCCTCTTTTGCACCATATTATATTTACACCAGCTGCATTCTTCACCGATATCAATTCAGCCCAAAAGTTCACACAGCTGTAGCTGTATTAATCTGCAGTGTGTTGGGAAGATGATCCTATGGGTTAGCATTATATATAGATTAAGGGATGGGGACGAATTCTTGCAATTTAATTTAGTAGGTCTAAAACTTCCTGAGAAAACAAATCCCGTTTCATAGTTTTGTAATGCAGTGCCAAAATAAGGCACTGAGGCTGAGGACAGGTTTCTGAATATGATTGTACGTGTATAGGTTTAACGAGACCATCAAGAGACCGCAATGACTATTGAAAAATAAATTGTAAGGCATCACTACCTTTTGTCATTGGAGGTGGTGGTGAAGTACCGTAAATGACAAAAATTTTGTCACTCAGTTGGCAGTATTGACAAAGTCTAATAGGTTGCATGATAATGTTGCTCTTAAGAATTCAGGGCCAGATGCTTAAAGGTATTCTGATATCTAAAGAGGAAGAGAGATACTTGGTTTTTTTCACTTGGTCCCCAACTCCTATTGGAACCCATAGGCATTAGGTGCATAGGTGATTTTAAAGAGCTCCGTAGGTGCATATTTGCTTACTGAAGTGCCTAAACCTTTTTCACATTCTGGCTCATATAGATGCAAATAGCTCGTTCCCAAATCAGCACCATGGACAGAGTCCCCTTATTCCCATTCCTATAACTTCTACTAAAATATAGACTCAAGGAATTCTAGAACTGGAAGGGACCTGGAGGGGTCATCAAATCCAGTTCTCTGCACCCAGAGCAGGACCAAGTACCATCTAGATCATCCCTGATAGATGTCTATCCAACCTGCTCTTAAATATCTCCGATGATGGAGATTCCACAACCTCTCTAGGCAATTTATGCCAGTGTTTACCCAACTTGACAAGTAGAATTTTTCCTAAAGTCCAACCTAAGCCTCTCTAGCTGCAATTTAAGCCCATTGCTTCTTGTCCTAGCCTCAGAGGTTAAGGAGAGAAAATTTTTCTCCTCCTCCTTGTAATACCCTTTTAAGTATTTGAAAGCTGTTACCATGACTAATGTACGACCCATTATATTTTATAAAGGGCAGACTTTCAAAAGTGATGTACATGGGGTCAGGTTTACAAAGATGCTGAAAATGCAGATAGGCCACTACAGGGATTCAAACACACATCCAAGTGAATTAGAAGCCCTACACCCATTAATGTCCAATTTTCAAAAAGCTACATTACATTTCAGGATCAACTCAATATTTTGTTGAATCCAACATGAATTTTGGGGTTGTTTCATTTTAGGATTGCTTTCATTTTGTTTTGTTTTGTTTTGTTGGTTGGTTTAAATAAATTTAGCTACATTTCTAAATGAAACATCATTTTGAAACATAAAACATTTGCTTCAAAAATGGGAAAATCACACATTTAGATTTTTTGGTCTCTTTTAAAAATTGGAAACAATTCACTGAATTTGACTCTCATTCATGAATAATTTCTGTCTACCTTACCTGCATTTTTCAGTGCATAAGATATTCCTCCAAAAACAGTCAACCAACTCTGTGTTATAAATATGAAGAGACCGCTGGGACATCATTGGGTATCAAATAACCATGTTTATTTATTATACACAAACCTACATAATCTAGTTACATGGTGTGACGTACTGTGACGTAGTGGAGGTACCTGGCTGGTGTCTATGCTGGCTCTGTGGTAACCCCCACTGGCTGCCATCGGTACCACAGCCCAGAAGGATGAGTCATTATGCAAAGAGGGTCTCTCAACCTGTCTGACCAGCTACCCCCCAAGGAGAGAGACAAAGGAAGGGGAGGCCATTCTGGCTGGGGCAGGGCGGGAAGAGTGGGTTAGTTGTCTGTCTGGGATCATGGAGGAACCAGCCTAAGCCAGGGGCTGGGATTTAGGGGCCCAATTTCCCCATCGCAAGGGGGCTGAGGCATCCTAGGCCTGCCCTGTAACCAGATTACATCGGTGCTGTGCTGTGCTGTGCTGTATCCTGGAGAAGGAATAAACTCCTCCATTCTACGGGCTGGTGGAGTCTGTTCGTGACATCATTGGGGTGCAGGAGTCCAGGGGATTTATTATACACAAACCTACATAATCACACATGGCTCCTCCATCAGGTGTCTTCTTCAATAGTAGACAGGCAGTCTCACTAGAGGGATGGCTCTGAAACTATTTAATGGGGATCCTACATGATCTCTGTAACCATTTCCTCTCCCTTCTAGGAATAAACATGAGAGAGACGGTGACCCCGAATCACACGATGGTGACTGAGTTCATCCTTCTGGGACTCTCCTCCAACCCACAGACACAAATGATCCTCTTTGTGGTCTTCCTACCCATCTACCTGCTGACCTTGGCTGGGAACATCCTTATTATGGTCACTGTTGTCTATGATCGGCGCCTTCACACGCCCATGTACTTCTTCCTCACCAACCTCTCTTTGATTGATGTGTGCCATGCCTCGGTCACTGTGCCCAAGATGCTGTTCGACTTCCTCTTGACAGAGAAGACCATCTCCTTTGGGGGTTGTGTGGCACAGATGATATTTCTCCATCTCTTTGCTTGCACAGAGATCTTCCTTCTCACTGTCATGGCCTACGACCGCTACGTGGCCATCTGTAAACCAATGCACTACCTCACCATCATGAACCACAAGGTCTGCTTGCTGCTGGCTGGTGCTGCATGGCTCGGAGGGACCGTGCACTCCTTATCTCTGACTGGCATGACCATCAATCTGCCATATTGTGGGCCCCAGGAGATAGACAACTTCTTCTGCGATGTGCCACTGGTCATCAGGCTGGCCTGCACTGACACCTACATCATCGAAGTGCTCATCATCTCCAACTCGGGGCTCATCTCCGTGGTCTGCTTCGTGGTGCTGGTGGGTTCCTACGGTGTCATTCTGGTCTCCTTGAGAAACCGCTTCTCCAAGGGGAGGCACAAAGCCCTTTCCACCTGCGCCGCTCACCTGACGGTGGTGACGCTCTTCCTGGGTCACTGCATCTTCACTTACTCCGCCCTTCCATCAGCTTCTCTGAGGACAAGGTGGTGTCGGTGTTCTTCACAGCTATCACCCCCTTTCTCAACCCCATCATCTACTCCCTGAGGAACGAGGACATAAAACAGGTGCTCAGAAAGCTCATGGGGAGAAAGGTGGATGCGGAAGAGAAATAGAACCTGGATCTCAGGAAGGGATGTGTTCTAGGGGATGCTCCCAGATTTCCAGCACCATCCCCAGTAGGGCTGCATGTATCAGAAGTGATGATGGGTTTTCCTTGGCCCTTGGTTCACATCCTTTTGCAGGACTCATCAGCCGGGACTAACTGAACTTTTGTTTCTCCCATAAATGTATCCTGTAAAAATATGGCAAAAATTGAGCCATGTTAGGTCTTTTTCAAAGTTCTGATTGATTGATTGATTGATTGATTGGAAATTTTCAGTAATATTAAAGTATCCACTTTGTTTCCATTTTAAAAAGTTGATTTTTATTTTACTTTCAGTTTTTCAATAGGGAGGCCTAGTTTTCTTTCCTTTTCTAATTCCCTTTTGCTTCCTCCTCCCCTTCCAGAAAGTAGAAAAGCATGGGAAAGGCAGATGACTCAATATCCACTTCGAGCCCCTCAGAACTAGGGCCCTGAATCCCACCAGGGTCCCAGCCTGAGACCTCAGCAGCATCGCCAGTTAATGGAGATTTGGCCTCAATTTGGAGTTGGCTCAGAGAACCCAGGGGCCAGGCCCTCAGATGGGGTAAGGAAGGGCAGGGCCATGGAGCTGGGAGGACCCAATCCACAGGTCCACTGGGGCCCGGATTCTCATCTTGCTCCCCATGGCCTGACTCCTGGGAAATTCCTTTGGGTGTAGTGCAGCTTTTTCCCTCGGCCCTGCACACTGGTGTCAATATGAAGTAACACCATCAGGATCAGAGGAGCTGTGTAGATCTCTGCCAGCCGATAACCTAAACCCTGCATTGGAAGGGGGGTTAGGATGTTGATGCCTGTTTGGTCTTTGCTGCTTTGTGACACAAGCCAGAGAATTCCGCAATGGTGTGAAATAGCAGAGAGCTGGGTCAGAGGTTGGGCTGCAGGCCTCTGAGTCCAGCAGAACTTTTTCCTGGGTTTGTGTCCTGGTGTTCCCAGGCCCCTGCTCTTGCAGCAGGGTGGGGATGGAGTGTGTGTGTGTGGAGAATGACATAACATGAAATGTCAATGAATGGCTGATAGGGTTTGATTTGTTATGGCTACTATGCTGTACTTACTGGAGAGCTACTGTTGTATGGACATAGTTTACCCTGTTGTTTAAGTAGCCCCAAATAAAATAGCTAGACTATAGTGGCCAATGAAAACATGAGATTCGTATTGGTTTAACTTACACTGGGACTTTAAACTGATTCAGTTAAACCAGTGCTAAAAAGTTGTGGGGACATTCTTATTTTGGTTAAAGCAGTTTAGCTTAAGTCCATTGGGAACACACTTGAGATGTGGACACTTATAAAGAGGGTGGAGAGTGTGTGGGGGGGTGACATTCCGGGCTGTTCATATGGAGGCACCATCTGTCTTGTGAACCATGGCACAGCACTTGTGGCAGGACAGCAGAGAGGCCTGAGTACAGAATGGCATGGCTTTTTGCAGGACAGTAGCCCCCATCAGATCCTGGCACCATTGCTCTGGGAGCTGCTCAGATTTGCTGTCAGACTCATGCAGGGGTAACACCTCCATCTCTCCCCTTTTCACTGGGCTGAACCTCGCTCTGCATCTTGCTGGGAGGAGCCCTGCCATGGAGACAAATCCAGAGACACCGCACAGAGAGGGAGCGGAAAGGGAAAGGACTAGATTCAGGGGGTTTCCAGCAGTGATCTCATCCAGCCAATTGCTGCTGTCCCTGCACTGAAGCTCTAATAAGGCTCCTAGAGATTCCTCTAATCACTATTAATTCCTGCCCTTCCCCTGGGAGGCATCTTGCTTGGGAGCCGGGTGCAGGGGCAGAGGGCAGACGTGATAATTAATCGCTGTAGATGTGTTCTCCCCAGCACAGGCACAACACCCCATGGGGCGCAGGGGATGTTGGGATTAATTAAAATATTGATATTGTTAAGGAGTCCCCAGGCTGGGCCATCTCACTTCACTGGGGGCCAGGCTCAGAAGTGACTCTGGGTTTCCATCAGCTCAGTTCTGTGTGTCCTTGCCAGGAACACAACCCTGCTCCCGACAATTTTAATTTGCATTAATCCTCTTCTTCTCCTGGGCACTGTGGTGTGACCTACAGTCTGGGCCTGAGATGTGGACCTTTGTGCTGCACCCAGACCAGACACATAATAAGAGACGGTCCCTGCTGGAATATCACACACTGAGTGGCTGAGAGTGACAAAGGGTAGAATTCGCCTTTGAATTAAGCTGAGGCACAAAGAGTTTTATTGGGTTAGTACAAGTCAACCCGAGAGTGCCTCACACAGCCTGCATTGGAACCCAGTGTGATGTAGTGGGGCTGTGTTCACTCTTGTAGCCACAGTGTCCACTCTGTTTTTGCATTCACTGTTGGCTTTGTTGTGCTGTGTGTGATTCTACAGTCCTGTGCTGCTCTGCAGTGACTCTGTGTGTGTGTGTAGTGCCCAGGGGATGGGATCTTTGGGGGATCACTCCTGAAGGAGGCAAGTCGGGAATGGCCCAGCCCGGCCTGACACCTGAACTAGGTGGAGGATTCAGTCAGGTGACACTTTGCCCAGGAATCTGAACAAAGGAGGGGTTGGGGGACCTGTCTGGAGACCTGTGAGCAGTTGCTGGGTGTGGGAGTTAGTTTTGGGCTGGCTTAATGAGAAGGGAGCCGAGCTGGCTGGAGGGACAGGCAGGAGCCCAGAGCTGGGCCCCCCCTTTCCCCAGGATGGATTGTACTGAATGCTCCTGGTTCCTGTCTGTGCTACTCTATGTCCCTGTCAGTGAATAAGCCTTCAGTTCTACTTGTTGGCTGAGAGCAGAAGTGACTGCAGATGGGGGGTGTGGAGTTCAGTGACTTCCTCACACTCTGTGACACCCAGAACTCCTGCATCCCAGGCCTTTGTCTTTGCCACAGGACAATGGCTGGCACATTATTCCCATGGGCCTATTCAAACGTAGCTGTGTTGCGTCAATACAGTTCTCCGTTATCACATACTACAGCCCCCTGATCTCCCTGCTTCTCTCTCTCTACCACCACCCAGCACCCCTGTCTGGGAGGTCAGTGGAGGTTTCCCATTGTCCAGCAGAAGCTACTGTGATTTTTACATCCCACATCCAAGGAGTCAGGGATTATTCCAGCCTAGGCATTAGCATTTCTGTTGTACGCAGGCTGGGAGGCCAAAATACAAAGGGGGCTGCACCCACAGGGCCAGAAACAGCCCCTGCCCCAAAGAGCTTCCAGAGCAGTGGGTGGAAGAAAGAAATCATTGTTACCGCAGTGTCTCAG
>CM033433.1:2961438-2994952 GCA_019425775.1 Rafetus swinhoei | reverse complement strand
GCGCCAGCACCCTCCTTACACCCCGGATTGCCCGGCCAGGGCGGAGGAATGACGTAGATTGTCACGTGACCTTGCTGGGGTTCCAGCCCTTTCTTCCCAGCAGCCATTGTCTGAGCGTCCGGGGTCAATGGCTGGGGACCAGGAGTTGCTGACCGGGGATGTGACACTGGGGCCCGCCCTGCCCAGCCGAACAGGGGACGCTGCCCTGGGCACCTGCTCTCCCGGCGCTGAAGCGCTCCCAGGCTGCACAGGTGGGGAGGAGGCGGGGAGTAGAGGCAGAGCCGGGAAACGGCTTCCCAAGATCACCCCGCAAAGGTAAGGACAGACCCACCCACGGCAGCTCCGATCTGCGGTCCTAGCTCAGGGCCTCTCGCCTCCGCAAGCCGGGTAGCCCCTTCTCTCCCACCTGGGGCGTTTCTTGGTCTGTGGTGCCAGAAACACACCCCTTGTAGGGAAAGTCTAGATTACCCCGCGCCCTGCCAGCAGTGCCGGGCACTGGCCTACGGGCCCTCGCCAGGTCCTTTCCAGTCTCGGCCTTACTCAAAAGAAACTGAGGCCCAGACTCACTAAAGCTGACATTCTCCAACCTACCTAGGGGGTTTGGACACCTACCGTCCAGAGTAAGACTCGTGGAAATTGTGCGTAGAGAGCCCCTAGTTAGATTTATCCCAGATCCAGGGCCGGCTCTAGGCATCAGCAAAACAAGCAGGTGCTTGGGGCGGCACACGGGCAGGGGCGGCATTCTGGCCCGCAGGAGGAGCAGGCGAGGAGCCCCGCGGAGGCCGCCCTGAGCTGGGAGCCCCACGCCCGGCTGTTCGGAGCCTGCGCCTGGCCCCGGAGCTCTGGGAGCTCTGCGCCTGCAGCTCCGAGGCGCGGCCCCTGCTGGGGTGCTTCCTGGAGGGCGGCGTGGGGCGGCCGCGGCTGCTGCGCCTGCTGGTGACGCTGAGTCGGGCGGGGCAGGCCCCGGACATGGTGGTTGCTCCTGGCAGCAGGCTCCTGGCTCACTGGAGCGGAGTTCAGGGGCTCCGCCCCATCCCCCGAGCGCCAGGGACAAGCGACACCCTCCTCCGGCTCCTCCGGCAGCAAATGCACCCAAGGGGCACCTGCCCGCCCCTCAGCAGTCGGCTCCCGTTGCTGCCGCCGCCGCTACAGACGCCTCCTGCCCGGTGCCCGCCAAGTGCTCGAGCAATCAGCATCTGGAGACAGCCATCGCCTGCTCCGGCGGGAGAGCTGCGATCGCAGCCGCTCCGCCGAGCCACCCTCCGCCGCGGTTCCCTCCAGCTGGGAAAACAGCAGCAGAGAAAAATGGGGGGGGAGAGGGCCGGTGCTATTTTGGGGGGGGGAGGGGGAACTGCTAGTTTCTAAGGGGTCCCCATGCAGCGGAAGCCGCGTCTGCTCCCCGCTGGGGATCCCTGGTTGCAATGCGCGGCGCCCTCCACAAACTCTCCGCTCGGGCTGGAGGGAGGGCGAGGCAGCCGGCTAATCCCAGGCGCTACCAAAGCCCCAGGGGTGGCTAGGTCTGGCTCGCTCTCTCCCGCGCGCGCGAGCCCCTTTTCCCCTCACACACACACACACACACACGGTCCCAAGCCGGCCGGCTGGAGCCGGGAGCCGCCGCTCCTCCACTCCGCCCGCCCGCTCAAAGTTGTGGGGATCTCCCTTCTGGAGGCAGGCTCGTCATTTCTCAGCGGTGACACCGCTAGCGCGGGGGAGCTAGGGGAGGGGGAGGCGAAAGAAAGTGCCAGAAAAGGACCCGTCGCCTCTCGCCGCCGCACGGGCACATTGGGAACGCGCTAATTCGGAGAGAAGCCCCAGCGAGAGGAGCGGTCACAACAGCTGATCCTGCCACTGCGAAGCGGCTAGGGAGCAGGGTGACAGCGAATAGCGGCCAGGCACGCAATCCCAACCTCCTACTTCCCCGGGGGGTTCTCCAGCAGCCTAGCCAAAGCAGGAAGTGAGTGGGATGCAGGGAACAAAGAGAAGCCAGAGTCCCGTGTAAATACCGGGCGCTCAGCCTCAGTAGTATCACCTTCCTCCCAGCCCTTCCCTCTGTATCGGACACAGAGCTGCTTTGGGTGAAAGGGAATTCCCCAGTAGGGAGCTAAGGAGCGGGAGAGAGAGAGAGAGAGAGAGAGAGAGAGAGAGAAGAGCTTTCTGCTCTGGTGCACACAGATTTATGGCTCCCAGAATACACCCGGGTCGTAGGACCCCTGAGTTCCTTTTTCTCTCACTACTCGGAGTTCGGAAAGAAAAGCCCAAATATTCTCCAGACTTACACAACCTGGAAAAGGTTGCTAGGCAAGCCGATTCCCTCCCTTAAAAAAATCACTTTTCCTGCGAATGATTAAGAGCTGGATAGAGAGAAACTCACCTACGCAGTCCAGGGAACCTTCCAGCTAAAACCTATACACAGTCTTTTAAACGAGAAGATAAACCAGCTAGTCTCCAGGGCTTTATAACCACTCCATGCATCCTGAGCTGCGCCTACGAACATCTCTACGTAGCCGGTAGATTTACTGATCGCCCTCTAAAGGGCCATTATCGATTGCTGTTATTGTTGTGTTTGATAAACTATGGGTATGTTCTTTATTGGGCACTGTATGTACCAGGTATAGAAAATCTACATAGTCTCCCCCAAGGAGTTTACCAATAAATTTGACACAATAGGTTTCACAATCCTTATTAGCTTCGAATCAGAAGGATAGCCCTGTTAATCTGAATCTGCATAAACAACCAGAAATCCTGTGGCACCCTATAGACTGACAGATTCATTGGAGCACAAGCTTTCGTGGGCAAAGACCCACTTTTGCCCACGAAAGCTTGTGCTCCAATAAGTCTATTAGTATATGTGACGACGCGTTGGGGTCCCCTGACTCCTGCACCCCCGTAATGGCATGAACAGACTCCACCAGCCCGTAGAATGGAGGGAGTTTATTCCTTCTCCAGGATACAGCACAGCACAGCACCGCACCGATGTAATCTGGTTACAGGGCAGGTCTAGGATGCCTCAGCCCCCCTTGAGATGGGGGAGACTGGGCCCCTAAATCCCAGCCCCTGGCTTAGGCTGGTTCCTCCATGATCCCAGACAGAAACTAACTCTCTTCCAGCCCTGCCCCAGCCAGGCAGCATTCCCCCTTCCTTTGTCTCTCTCCTGGGGGTAGCTGGTCAGACAGGTTGAGAGACCCTCTTAGCATAATGACTCATCCTTCTGGGCTGTGGTACCGATGGCAGCCATTGGGGATTACCACAGAGCCAGCATAGGAACTAGCCAGATACCACCACTACGTCACAGTTCTCCCCCCTCCGAGAGCGAACTGAGCAGGGTCACTCCGCCGTGACCTAGGGAAGTTCGGGTCCTCTGCGTGGGAACCCGCCCTGGGGACATGGGTGCTCCCTTGACTCGGGCCGGCCGGCGAGGCCCCACATGAACTGGCTTCCTCTGTCCACTCGCCGCATCGCCCAGGGCGACTGGCACAGGCCTGTCCTCTGTGGTCGCACCACCCTTCCGCTGGCCTTGATCTCTGGCCAGGGTCTTCGGCCGGGCCATGAGCCCAGCGAGCCTTCTCTGGACAGCCAGGGCGGCCTCCACCCCGACGCCCATCCCGGGAGGTCTTCCTCCCATAACTCTCTCAGCAAGCCCAGAGGCTCCTCTATACAGGGTAGGGGCCCCTGAGCAGCTTTCTCCTGTCTTGGGCCTTCCCGCCTCTGGCAGGAGTCGCAGGACCGGCCGTACCGCTGCACGGCTGCGAATATTCCCGGCCAGTAGAAGTGTTGGAGCAGCCTCAGCCGGGTGCTCCGGATCCTCGGTGGCCCGCAAAGGGGACATTATGGGCCAAAACAGCAGCTTGAGGTGATACTTTGGGGGACGACCAGCTGCCGCTGGACCCCATGCCCTCACCTTCCTGGGGAAGCCATTCCCGAACAGGAATCCCCGCTCCCACAGGAATCTCTCCTGGCCTCCTCTCCCCAGGGGCTGAACTGTACGGAGGCCAGCCTCGCCCCTCAGCCTCTGCAAGGAGGGGTCTGCCTGCACCTCAGCCTGGAATTCAGCCGCTGGGGCAGGGATCGACCTGTTCCCCACCTTTGCCTAGGTCCGGGGTCCCCGCTGGCTGGACCCCGTGTCCACGGTGATGGGACCCTGAGGACCCTGCCAGGAGTCCTTCCTGATCCAGGTTGCCAGCCCTCGCTGGCTCTGGCTCTGGGCAGTGACTAGAGCCCACTGGGATTCATGGGGCCACTCCTCCAGGTCATTCCCCATCAGCACCTCGGTGGGGCAAGTGCGGTGCACCCCACTTCCTTGAGACCTTCCTTGGCCCCCATTTCAGATGCACCCTGGCTACAGGCACCTTAAACGGGACCCGTATGCCCTTCAGGGTCAGCTGCGTGTGGGGTAGTATCCGGTCTGGGGCCACTATGTCAGATCGGGCCAGCGCCACCTCCGCCCCGTGTCCCAGAAACCCGTCACCTTCCTACCATCCACCTCCAGGGTATGAGGCACTCGCTCTGCAGGGGCCGCCCTGCCCCCACCCGGTACACGGAGAAATCCGCCTCCCGAGGGTCAGACCTCCCAGGGGTGCACTGAGCATCCTTCCCCACTCTGAGCTGAGGTTTGCCTGCCAGCCCCTGCCTCTGGGGCAGCCTGCCCTTCCTCCAGCCCCAGCCAGTTAACCCTGGAAAGTCCCAGGTCATGGGACCTGGTGCACTGAGCCCTCTTGTGGCCTTTTGCCCACAGCGATGGCAAGTTAGGCTTTGGGCTGTCTCTGTCCAGGCCCTGGCTGGTTCTCTGGGGCACAGACGACCTGTTCCTTGGGCTCGCCTCGTAGTTGACTCCCTCCGTCGCTCAGCCGACATCCGGTCTCTGTGCGATTCCCTTTCTCTCCGGGATTCCCGCTCACACCTGGACCGGCTCTCTGTGAACTCATCCGCCAGCCTCCCCGCTTCCTGGGGGTTCTCCGGACTTCGGTCTTTGAGCCACAGCCTCAGGCTGGGTGTGCACGCTTTATAGAACTGCTCCATCATAATCAGCTTGAGCAGTTCCTCTGCAGTCTGGGCTCCAACCCCAGACACCCACTTGCGGCAGTATTGCGCCAGGCGGGAGGCCAGATCCACATAGGTCTCCCGTGGCTCCCTCTGCACGCCCCGGAACTTCTTCCTGTACATCTCGGGGGTCAGCCCAAACTTGTGCAGCAGGGCCTCCTTGACTCGGTTGTAATCCCCTGGCTGTAGGTCTTCCAGCTGATTGAGCACCCCGGTGGCCTCCTGGTTCAGGGCAGGATGAGCTCCTGCAGCCAGTCAGCTGGGGGACCCGTTGCAGTCCACAGGCCCTCTCAAAGGAGCTGAGGAACCCGTCTATGTCGCCCATGTCCTTCAATTGGGCCACCACGAGCTTCTCCAAGCATCTGGCCGCCCTGGGCCTTGGGGCTCATCTGCACTCGGCGCAGCTGGGGCCCTGCCGCTTCTCCGCTCGGCCATGGCCAGCTCATGCTGTCGCTGCTCTCACGGTCCTGGACTTCCACCCTTCATCTGCAGCTGGATTTCTAGCCGCCACAGCTCCGAGGGGTTGGACCCCGGGCGGACTACGGCTTGCAGTGCTCCCTGGGAGGCAGTCCGGTCTCTTCGGCGGCCTCCAGCGCTCCGCCCCTCTCCGAGCCTGACACGCTCCCAGTGGGGTCTGGCTGCTCCCCACGGGGACAGGATCCCAGCCCTGTGGCTGGTCATTCTCTTCCAGCCGGGCAATCAGCTGGGCCTTGCTGCGCTCCGCACAGGCAAGCCTCTCTCTGCACAGCTTCACCAGCTCTGCCTTCAGGAATTGGGTGTAGGCCATCTCCCCGCTGGTCCTCGGTGCAGACTCACCAGTCTAGTGCTGCTGCGCCCCACGATTCTCAGGAACCGCCGCTCTGTTTCCAGCACGCCTGGTTCCATGGCTCTTGCTTCTACTGTGCCTAGTCGCCGCCGCTGGATGCTCCATCCACGGGGTGCAGTGCATCCCACTTCTGACACCAGTGTGACGACGCGTTGGGGTCCCCTGACTCCTGCACCCCGTAATGAACAGACTCCACCAGCCCGTAGAATGGAGGGAGTTTATTCCTTCTCCAGGATACAGCACAGCACAGCACCGCACCGATGTAATCTGGTTACAGGGCAGGTCTAGGATGCCTCAGCCCCTTGAGATGGGGAGACTGGGCCCCTAAATCCCAGCCCCTGGCTTAGGCTGGTTCCTCCATGATCCCAGACAGAAACTAACTCCTCTTCCAGCCCTGCCCCAGCCAGGGCAGCATTCCCCTTCCTTTGTCTCTCTCCCTGGGGGTAGCTGGTCAGACAGGTTGAGAGACCCTCTTGCATAATGACTCATCCTTCTGGGCTGTGGTACTGATGGCAGCCATTGGGGATTACCACAGAGCCAATATAAGATGCCACCAGATTTCTCCTTATTAGCCCATTTTCTGTAAGCATGGCTTTTGGACCTTCCTCTCCAGGCTATCAATTTGGTTTTGATCATTGTGATTTGTTAAAATGAAATGAATTAAGTGCACTAGTAGGAAATTGTTTTATTTCACTAACTACATATTATCTGCGGTCTTGGACTACCACATGGAGTGGGTCCGGCATGCTCCCGGGAACGGGCTTCAATGGGTCGGCGGCATAGACCCCGGTTTAGTTACCTCATACCCGAATTCCGTGAAAGGGGATTCACCATCTGCAGGGACAATCCCAACAACCTGCTGCACCTGCAGATGACAGGCCTGAAGCCCGAGGACTCCGCCCGCTATTACTGTGAGAGAAACAGACACACAGTGACAGGGAACCGGTTTGCCACTCGCCCTTCCCCAGGAGCCGCGAGAAGGTAGCAGAGACACACAGACCACTCCATGGGCTGACAGGGCACCCTGAAGCTAGTGAATGTAACACAAACCTCCTGCCCATGTTAACATCTCAAATGACCAGCCTGAAGAATGGAGGTGGGGGATCCCAGCAAACAAACGCTGTTGGCAGAACTAGGCACAGGGCTGCCCCAAATGACCGTAGAATCCAAGGGCTGGAAGAGACCTCAGGAAGTCATCCAGTCCAGCCCCCTGCCCAAATCAGGACCAACTCTAACTCAATCATCACAGCCAGGGCTTGGTCAAGTCGGGACTTAAATACCTCTAGGGATGGAAATTACACCTCCTCCATGAATAACCCATTCCAGTGCTTCCCTTCCCGCCTAGTGAAATAGTTTTTCCTAATATCCAACCTAGACCTGCCCCACTGCAACTTGAGACCATTGCTCCTAGTTCTGCCACCTGCCACCACTGAGAAGAGTTTCTCTCCAGGATCCTTTCCTGCACTTAGGGCTGAGAATTTTTGTGTGAAACGACCAAATTCCATTTACACACACTGAGTTGGAATCTCCAAATACCCGAGGCAGTTTTAAAAAATTCACACAGCCTCTGCTGAGCTGAGCTCTCTGTCCCCAGGGGACATGCGTCCCACGCATCGATCCTCATGTGTGGACACAGCACACACTCCGTCATCTCTTGTAGTCAATTTGTGAAATTCGCATGCAAATCCCTTCCCCTGTTTAAATCCAAGCTCCTGATGGGAGTGTGACGTAGTGGGGTGTACCTTGCTGGTTGCTATGCTGGGTCGTGGGTTTTGAGTGACCTCCCCTGGCTGCTGTCTGCACCACAGCCCAGCAGGGCAGGGGATGAGTCATTATGCAAAGGGGTCTTCAAACCTGTCTGACCACCTACCCCCAGGAGAGAAACAAAGGAAGGTGGAATGCCACTCTGGCTGGGGGCAGGGCTGGAAGAGGTTAGTTAGTTTCTGTCTGGGAGCATGGAGGAACCAGCCTAAGCCAGGGGCTGGGATTTAGGGGCCCAGTCTCCCCCATCTCAAGGGGGGCTGAGGCATCCTAGGCCTGCCCTGTAACCAGATTACATCTGTGCTGTGCTGTATCCTGGAGAAGCAATAAACTCCCTCTATTCTACTGGCTGGTGGAGTCTGTTCGTGTCATTACGGGGGTGCAGGAGTCAGGGGACCCCGACGCGTCGTCACACTGGTGTCAGGAGCGGGATGCACTGCACCCTGTGGATGGAGCATCCAGCGGCGAGCGACAAGGCGCAGTAGAAGCAAGAGCTGTGGAACCAGGCGTGCTGGAAACAGAGCGAAGCGGTTCCTGAGAATCGTGGGGCACAGCAGCACTAGACTGGTGAGTCTGCACTGAGGGGACCAGCGGGGAGATGGCCTACACCCAACTCCTGAAGGCAGAGCTGGTGAAGCTGTGCAGAGAGAGGGGCTTGCCTGTGCGGAGCGCAACCAAGGCCCAGCTGATTGCCCGGCTGGAAGAGAATGACCAGCCACAGGGCTGGAATCCTGTCCCCGTGGGGAGCAGCCAGATCCCCCCTGGGAGCGTGTCAGGGTCTGAGAGGGGGCGGAGCGCTGGAGGCCGCCGAAGAGACCGGACTGCCTCCCAGAGGAGCACTGCAAGCCGTAGTCTGCCCAGGGGAGGGTCCAACCCAGCAGAGCTGCGGCGGCTAGAAATCCAGCTGCAGATGAAGGAATTGGAAGTCCAGGACCGTAGAAAGTAGCAACAGCATGAGCTGGCCATGGCAGAGCGGAGAAGCGGCAGGGCCCCAGCTGCGCCGAGTGTGGATGGGCCCCAAGGGCCCGGGGCGGCCAGATGCTTGGAGAAGCTCGTGGTGGCCCAATTGAAGGACATGGGCAACATAGACGGGTTCCTCAGCTCCTTTGAGAGGGCCTGTGGACTGCAACAGGTCCCCCCAGCTGACTGGCTGCAGGAGCTCATCCCCGCACTGAACCAGGAGGCCGCCGGGATGCTCAATCAGCTGGAAGACCTACAGCCAGGGATTACAACTGAGTCAAGGAGGCCCTGCTGCAGAAGTTCAGGCTGACCCCGAGATGTACAGGAAGAAGTTGTGGAGGTGCAGAAGGAGCCACGGGAGACCTATGTGGACCTGGCCTCCCGCCTGGCGCAATACTGCCGCAAGTGGGTGTCTGGAGTCGGAGCCCAGACTGCAGAGGGGCTGCTCAAGCTGCTCATGATGGAGAAGTTCTATGAAGCATGCACACCCAGACTGAGGCTGTGGCTCAAGGACCGAAGACCAGAGACCCCCCCAGGAGGCCGGGAGACTGGCAGATGAGTTCACGGAGAGCTGGTCCAGGTGTGAATGGGAGTCCCGGAGAGAAAGGGAATCGCGCAGAGACCAGATCTCAGCTGAGCGACGGAGGGAGTCGACTACGAGGTGAGCCCAAGGAACAGGTCGTCTGTGCCCCAGAGAACCAGCCAGGGCCTGGACAGAGACAGCCCAAAGCCTAACTTGCCATCGCTGTGGGCAAAAAGGCCACAAGAGGGCTCAGTGCACCAGGTCCCATGACCTGGGACTTTCCAGGGTTAACTGGCTGGGGCTGGAGGAAGGGCAGGCTGGCAGGCAAACCTCAGCTCAGAGTGGGGGGAAGGATGCTCAGTGCACCCCCCCCGGGAGGTCTGAACCTCGGGAGGCGGATTTCTCCGTACCGGGTGGGGGCAGGATAGCCTGCGGAGCGAGTGCCTCATACCCTGGAGGTGGATGGTAGGAAGGTGACGGGTTTCTGGGACACGGGGGCGGAGGTGACGCTGGCCCGATCTGACATAGTGGCCCCAGACCGGATACTACCCCACACGCAGCTGACCCTGAAGGGCATAGACGGGTCCCCGTTTAAGGTGCCTGTAGCCAGGTGCGTCTGAAATGGGGGCCAAGGAAGGTCTCAAGGAAGTGGGGTGCACCCGCACTTGCCCATGGAGGTGCTAATGGGGAATGACCTAGAGGAGTGGCCCCATGAATCCCAGCGGGCTCTAGTCACCTCCGAGCCAGAGCCAGCGAGGGGCTGGCAACCTGGATCCAGGAAGGACTCCTGGCAGGGTCCTCAGGGTCCCATCACCGTGGACACGGGGTCCAGCCAAGCTGGGACCCCGGACCTAGGCAAAGGTGGGGAACAGGTCCCGATCCCTGCCCCAGCGGCTGAATTCTAGGCTGAGGTCCAGGCAGACCCATCCTTGCAGAGGCTGAGGGACGAGGCTGGCCTCCGGGCAGCTCAGCCCCTGGGGAGAGGAGGCCAGGAGATATTCCTGTGGGAGCGATATTCCTGCGGGCCCCTTTGGCCTGTCTCTGTCCAGGCCCTGGCTGGTTCTCTGGGGTGCATACGACTTGTCTCTTGGGCTCGCCTCGTAGGTGACTCTCTCCGTCGCTCAGCCGAGAACAAGTCTCTGTGCAATTCCCTTTCTCTCCGGGACTCCCGTTCACACCCGGACCGGCTCTCTATGAACTCGTCCGCCAGCCTCCCAGCTTCCTGGGGGTTCTCCGGACTTCGGTCTTTGAGCCACAGCTTCAGGCTGGGTGTGCACGCTTTCATAGAACTGCTCCATCATGATCAGCTTGAGCAGTTCCTCTGCAGTCCGGGCTCCGACTCCAGACACCCACTTGTGGCAGTATTGCGCCAGGCGGGAGGCCAGGTCCACATAGGTCTCCCGTGGCTCCTTCTGCACCTCCCGGAACTTCTTCCTGTACATCTCGGTGGTCAGCCCAAACTTCTGCAGCAGGGCCTCCTTGACTCGGTTGTAATCCCCTGGCTGTAGGTCCTCCAGCTGACTGAGCACCCCGGCAGCCTCCTGGTTCAGTGCGGGGATGAGTTCCTGCAGCCAGTCAGCTGGGGGGACCCGTTACAGTCCACAGGCCCTCTCAAAGGAGCTGAGGAACCCGTCTATGTCGCCCATGTCCTTCAATTGGGCCACCACGAGCTTCTCCAAGCACCTGGCCACCCTGGGCCCTTGGGGCCCATCCGCACTCGGTGCAGCCGGGGCCCCGCCGCTTCTCCGCTCTGCCATGGCCAGCTCATGCTGTCGCTGCTCTCTACGGTCCTGGACTTCCAATTCCTTCATCTGCAGCTGGATTTCTAGCCGCCGCAGCTCCTCTGGGCTGGCCCCTGCCCTAGACAGACTACGGCTTGCAGGGCTTCCCTGGGAGGCAGTCTGGTCTCTTCGGCGGCCTCCAGCGCTCCGCCCCCTCTCAGAGCCTGACACGCTCCCGGGGGGGTCTGGCTGCTCTCACGGGGACAGGATCCCAGCCCTGTGGCTGGTCATTCTCTTCCAGCCAGGCAATCAGCTGGGCCTTGGTTGCGCCCGCACAGGCAAGCCCTCTCTGTACAGCTTCACCAGCTCTGCCTTCAGGAGTTGGGTGTAGGCCATCTCCCGCTGGTCCCCTCGGTGCAGACTCACCAGTCTAGTGCTGCTGCGCCCACTATTCTCAGGAACCGCCGCTCTGTTTCCAGCACGCCTGGTTCCACGGCTCTTGCTTCTATTGCGCCTTGTCGCCCGCCGCTGGATGCTCCATCCACAGGGTGCAGTGCATCCCGCTCCTGACACCAGTGTGACGACGCGTCGGGGTCCCCTGACTCCTGCACCCCCGTAATGGCATGAACAGACTCCCCCAGCCAATAGAATAGAGGGAGTTTATTGCTTCTCCAGGATACAGCACAGCACAGATGTAATCTGGTTACAGGGCAGGCCTAGGATGCCTCAGCCCCCCTTGAGATGGGGGAGACTGGGCCCCTAAATCCCAGCCCCTGGCTTAGGCTGGTTCCTCCATGATCCCAGACAGAAACTCACTCACTCACTTCCAGCCCTGCCCCCATCTAGGGCTCGACCCGCCTTCTTCCCATTGTTCCGCTCCCTGGGAGAGACTGGTCAGGGAAGTTTGAAGACCCCTTTGCATAATGACTCATCCCCTGCCCTGCTGGGCTGTGGTGCAGACAGCAGCCAGGGGAGGTCACTCACAACCCACTACCCAGCATAGCAACCAGCAAGGTACACTCTACTACGTCACACTGGTTAAAACATGTGCCATGTAAACAGGGGATCCTGGGCTTAACTCCCAGTCAGGGCCGGCTTTAGGAAGTGCGGGGGCCCAAGAACAGTTTTGACTGGGCCCTGGCAGCCAGGATTTTTTGTTGAGGGGGAGGAAAAAAACCAAAACAAAACACCACACACAAAAAAAGAGTCACAGCCCCTTTAAATCCTCAGCTACAGGGTAGAGTCATGTCCTTCCTTCCCACCCCCACCCAGCTCCGCCAGGCATGCAGATGCTGCCATTTTCTCTGGGCTTTGCACAGGTCATGCAAGGGAGGGGAAGAACCCCTTCCCCATAAGGGCCTAAATGAGACTAAATGTCTGAGCTAATAAACGACTTGCACCCAGTGCTATACAAAGCTACACACACTGGGCTTTAGGATGTGAGGGTTCAGGAATGTGGGTTGGGGTATGTGAGGGGCTCAGGGCAGGGGGTTCCAGTGTATGATAGGCTCAGATGTAGGTTCTGGGGGAAAGGGGAGTGCAGCAGTGTTATGATGCTGTGGCCAGATGGGGGTTTGGCCCCAATTGGGGGTTTGTTGGCCAGGCTTCATTTTTAAATAAAATATTATGTCAAACACAAAAGGTTTATGCGTTGTCTTTATTTCTGAGAAGGGCAGGGAACCTGTTTTGAGTCAGGGGTCACTGACCCACAGAAAAGTCAGTTAGGGCCTGTGGCCACGTGTCGGGGTTCCTCCACTTCCTGCACACCCATAGTAGCAGGAACAGACTCCACCCTCCTTCCTTTGTCTCCCTCCCTGGGAGGCTGAGCCTGGGTGTCTGGGTTAATACACATTTGGGAGAGTCAGTGAGAATCTCCCATCACAGTGCAGGGGGACCTCAGGTCACAAAGCAAACAGCACCCGCACTACGCTACAGGGCCACACAAGTGAGATGCAAAAAACCCCTCCTCCAATCCCGCCCCCCCCAAGCCTCACTAATGTGGCCCCAACTGTGATGGTGGGAGCAGGGGACATAGTACTGGGGAAGGGTGCTAGTGGGTGCTTTGGCAGGGGACAGGGTGCCAATGGGGACAGAGTTCTGTGGCTGGGGACAGGGAACAGGGTGCCAGTGGGGACAGGTTTCTGAGGCTGGGGACAGGGTGCCTGTGGGGACAGGTTTCGGGCCGGCAGGGGAGAGGGAACAGGGGGCCAGTGGGGGCAGAGAGTCCCCTGCACCCGCCTCCCCCCAGGATTCTCCCTCCCCCCTCCCGCCGAGAGGGAAGCCAGCGCGTGCCTCCTCCCGAGCCAAACTCCCCGTGCGCGCCTGCCCCGGGGCCAAACCCTCCGCCCGCGGCGCAGCCAAACCCCCGCGTGCGCCTGCCCAGGCAGTGTCAGCAGAAAGGTGACGTACCTGAGAATGCCTGGACGCAGGGACAGAAGTCTGGAGGGGCTGCAAAACCTCCGGCCTCTCCTTCAGCAGCTAGCGGGTGAGATGTTTTCGCTAAGCTGCGAGGAAGGGGCTGGAGTGGATCAGGGAAATAATCCCAACTTCGGCTTCCGTCCACAACGCCCAGGCCTTCAAGGGCCGATTTACCATCCCCAGGGACAATCCCAACAACCTGCTGTACCTGCCAATGACTGGCCTGCAGAGCAAGGAAACCGCCGCTATCACTGGGCCGGGCACACAGCGAGCAGAAAGCTGCTGAGCCCAGAACACAAACCGAGCTGCAGCGAGAGCCGCTCTGCCAGCGCCCGGCAGGGGGCAGCAGCGACTCGCAGTTCCAGGCTGTTCTGTGCGGTCAGCGCAGGGATCAGTGTGAAAGGGCAGGTCGGTGCCAGAGCAGCGGGTGAATATTTCGGGAACTCTCTGTGTTCTAGGGTGTGACGTAGTGGGGGTATCTGGCTAGTTCCTATGCTGGCTCTGTGGTAATCCCCACTGGCTGCCATCGGTACCACAGCCCAGAAGGATGAGTCATTATGCTAAGAGGGTCTCTCAACCTGTCTGACCAGCTACCCCCCAAGGAGAGAAACAAAGGAAGGTGGATTGGTGCCGGGCTGGGGGGCAGGGCTGGAAGAGAGTTAGTTTAGTTTCTGTCTGGGATCATGGAGGAACCAGCCTAAGCCAGGGGGGCTGAGGCATCCTAGACCTGCCCTGTAACCCATTACATCTGTGCTGTGCTGTATCCTGGAGAAGGAATAAACTCCCTCCATTCTACGGGCTGGTGGAGTCTGTTCGTGCCATTACGGGGGTGCAGGAGTCAGGGGACCCCAACGCGTTGTCACACAGGGACACGAGACAAATATTCCCGCAGGTCTCCCGCAGCCAGTGACACTTCTGAGAGCAGAGTGGAACGTGCAGCCAGAGACTGAGAACTGGGCTGAAATGTAAAAGTGTCCCGCCTAGAGCCGGGTTTCAGCAAATTCTTCGATGCTTCCCTGAATCAAAGCCTGAGCCATTGCAATCGGGGCCCCTGAAATCCTTTGCGTCCTGGAAAATCGCCCCCTGACCTGCTACCTCCCCTGAACGATGCGGAATATCCCGGCCCCGGGCTGCTGGGGATTTCACGGCATCTCTGCGACAGCTCGTCCGCCCTGAGTATCGCTGAGCGCTGGGTCTGAGCGCGCTGCCCCGCCCCTGAGAAACAGCCTGTCCCCAGCCCGTCGGTAAGCAGGGCACATAGGGAAATAGAGGTTTAATCACAGACATTAAGTCCGTCGTACAGACTCCTTCTAGCTACACATCCCCGGCCTTAAGACACTGTCCTGACCCGTCAAATCACCTCCAAAAATCCCCCCAAACGCACCCAACCTGGGCTGTTCTCGGTCTGTGCAGCATCCTATCTGAGAGGCCACGTTGCTCCCTGGAGGTGACCTTTCCACTCTCCGGTTGCTCTACCGCGGCCACATTCACACCCCGGGCCCAGATGCTGTTGGCGCTTAGAATTAATTCTCGGCCAATCTCCCAGGCTCACACCCCTGCAGTGGGGCTGGGAAGCGGAGCGGGAACGGGCCTAGGAATGTCCATGTGGACAGGAACCGGACGGTGATCCGGAGCGAGAGGAGGGGCGGGGTTTGGCAGGGGACCGGTGCAGGCGCGCGCGGGTGAGAAGGACGCTGGGGTAGCAGAAGGGCTCGTGAATGAGAACGGGAACCTCAGCGCGTGTGACAATGAGCCCGGGGACAGGACACAGACCCTGCGCCAGCCTGGAGATGGGGCTGGAACGCGGGTGTCCGGTGAATTCTCCTGGGGTGGGCGTGTCCGTGGGGACGGAAATATTGTTATTGTTAGTTACCATGGTTACTAGGCGGGGCGGGAGGGGGGGCGATTACGTCCTAGAGCCTCACGCCTCCGTTCTCAGACCCCGACCCTAGCCCCGTGCAACCCTGTGACCCACCCCTTCCCCAGGCACTGACCCGATTTTCGCACAGGCAGGGATTCGCAGACAACTCCCACACGACGTGATAAGTTGGAGAAAATCGAGCCCTAAATTCGCAACCGGGGAACTGGGTTCAAACCCCGACAGCTGTTTCTCTCCCCTTTAATCCTGCGCCCCAAGTCTGGGCGCTGCACCGAAGGATCTGACTCCGCCCTGTCCGAGTCAGAAATTAGCAGGCTGAGGTGAAGGCGCTGGGGTCTGTTATAAGCAGCCGGCGATGCAAATCAGGGTGAGAGTTTCCTGTTAAAACCTGTCCCTCCCTGTGCCCAGACTGGACCCGCAGACAATCCGCAGCCCCCTGGGTCTCTGCAGTTACCCAGTCCCCGGAGAAATTTCCACTCCAGCACCAGGGACAATGAGACTTTGGGTCACAGCGGGTTTCCTTGTAGCGGTTTTGGAAGGTATTTTGAGTCCCTGACCAAATGGCACAGCCAGTAGTGCAGACAATTATCGCTGGCTTTGTACTGGGTCTTCTAACATCCCTTTATTCGCAGGCGCCCGGTCCCGGATGCAGCTGGTGGAGTCCGGAGGGGATGTGAAGAAGCCCGGAGACGCTCTGCGCCTCTCCTGCAAAGCCCCCCTGGCTTCACCTTCAGCAGCTACCCCATGACCTCGGTCAGCCAGGCTTCCCTGAAAGGGCTGGAGTGGGTGGCTCGCAGAACTCGATGACATCCCAAGGTCTCTTCCAGCCCTAGGATTCTATGACTGGGCACAATGAAAGGGATCTCGCGGTTGTGGTGGAGAATTAACTGAACGTGAGCTCCCAGTGGGACGCTGTCGCCAGAACAGCTAATGTGGCCATGGGACTCACAAAGGAAGTTTTTTGACAAGTAGAGAGGTGGTTTCACCTTGCTGTTTGGCACTGCTGCAAGCACTGGTTGAATACTCTGCCCAAGTCTAGTGTGCACAACTCAAGCCAGGGGCTGATTGCTTGGAGTGGATTCGCACAGCAGTCATGAGAATCCTTGCAGTGGAAATCCTGCCTTATAATGATGGACATAAAGAGTCTTATAAATCAGAGGTTTTCTACAAGACCAAAGTCTGAGTCTCTGATTCCTATGAATTCTGATGCACCACAAAAGCCACCGAGGGGCCATGCCAATGTACTTGTAGGTGAGTTTCCAAACAGACTCACATGATACTCCTGCATCTGCTGCACATCAACGTATGGGCATCTGACCCCCTCTCAGTTTTCTCAGAGCGGCTTTCACCTCCTTGTTGCGCAGCGTGTAGATGGCCGGGTTGAGCATGGGTGTGACCAGGTTGCCAAAAATGTCCACAGGGGTCACCAGCACTTTGCTCAGCTGTGGCTGAGTGTAGATCAAAGCACACGGCCCGAAGAATATGGTGACCACCACCAGATGGGAGGCGCAAGTGGAGGCCGCTTTGCGCCGCCCTTCACCTGAGTTCATTTTCAGGATACAAGAGACAATCCTGACATAGGACGCGAGGATGAGGATGAAGCAGGTCATGGGCACCACCCCAATGTTGGTGAAGGTCACCATCTCCAAGATGTACGTGTCCGCGCAGGCCAGCTTGGCCACTGGGAAGATGTCACAGAAGAAATAGTCCACCACGTTGGACCCGCAGTAGGGCAGCGTGAAGGTCAGGCTGGTGACGATGGTGGCATGGAAGGAGCTGGCGATCCAGCTGCTGGCGGCCAGGAGGGCGCACACCCTGCGGTTCATGATGAGCAGGTAGCGCAGCGGGTGGCAGATGGCCACATACCGGTCGAAGGCCATGACAGTGCAGAGCAGGCACTCGGTGCTGCCCAGGAAGTGGAAGAAGAAGACCTGGGCCATGCACCCACCCAGTGAGATTGTTTTACTCTTGGCCCAGAGGTTGTCCAACAATTTAGGGATGCTGATGGAAGAGATGCCAATGTCCAGCACGGCCAGGTTGCAAAGGAAAAGTACATGGGGGTGTGCAGGCGGCGGTCAGCGAGGACGGCTGAGAAGATGAGCAGGTTGCCCAGCAGGGTGCAGAGGTAGAAGGCTAAGAAGGTGAAGAAGAGGATGGTCTGGAGGCCATGGTGTTGGGGATCCCTAAGAGGATGAAATGAGTCACCTGGGTTCTCCAGCCCCATTTGGGTCTCATTCCTGAGGCAAAGGGAGAGAAATACAGCCAGTGAGTTACAGAAAAAACAACCTGTCACCCTCTAGCTACAATGCTTCCCTTCCATCCACTGTCCTCAGGAATCACTTGTCTTGTCCTTATAATGCCTATTGGGGGCAGGGCCTCACTGTACTGACTCTGAGCATGGTGAGAGAACATGCCTGCCATGGATATCGGGGAGTCAACACAGTCCAGACAAAGTGGGTCTTCCAGTTCTATTAGAATCTCTTCTGGTCTGCTCTGCACAAATTTCTTCTCTTCTCTCCTTGTGCAATTACAGTTTCTTCAGTCATGTTCTCTCTAAGCCTGTTCCCACAGTATCTTGCAGCCTTCTGTTTGTGACTAACCTTTGTGGATCAGTTTTCTCTCCCCAGTTGCTTATCATAGAATCATAGAGCTGGAAGAGACCTCAGGAGGTCACGAGTCCAGCCCCTGCCCAAAGCAGGACCACTCCCAATTAGAAGCCCAAGGCACTTTGAAGTGCATCTTCACAACACCCTAAACTCAATATAAGATATGCAAATAGCTTATTTTGAAATGTGGTGCATCTAGGCAGTCTCAAATTTCGAAATAAAGCCCTATTTTGATACATCCCTTAAACCTTGTGGAACCAGGGTTACAGGGAAGGCAAAATAATGTGCCTGTTATTTTGAAAAATATTTCAAACTAAAAGGCGTCTTGGACACGGGATAGCTATTTAGGGATACCTGTGGTTTGGGGGTAAAAATCACTTTGTCAAATGCGTGGAGTACAGTACAAATAAATGATGGTCACATAATCACCAACCTATACCAGAAAACTACTGACCACTTTTCTTATCTACATGCTTGTAGCTTCCATCCAGGACACATCCCATGATCCATTGTCTACAGCCAAGCCCTAAAGTACAACGCATCTTCTCCAATGCAATCCCTTTAACAGAGATAAACACCCACAGGGCTCCATGCATTCAATGAAGTGGTTTTTGCCCATGAAAGCTTATTCCCAAATAAATCGGACAGTCTTTCCGGGGCCACAGTACTCTCATTTCTGCAGACACAGACCAACAGAGCTGCCCCTCTGGGCCTCTGCAGAGGGCTGGCCCTGGTGTGCAGCAGACAGTTTGTCTAGGGCAAGGTTTTGTTGTTAGAAGCACACACGCTGTGAGGAGTCGTGCTAAGGAGCAGGGCCTGCCTTACCATGAGGTGAACTGAGGCAGCTGCCTCATGTGCCAGACTGTGGGGCACCACTAGGCACCCCACAAAAATTGTGTCTGCTGCTGGTGCATATGTATTCTCTCTGCTCTAGATGCACAGAGATGGCCCAGTGCTGTGCTGGAGGAAGAAGGGCACAAGAGACATAACAGGCAAGCAGGAGAAAAGGGGGCATGGGGGCATCATTTGAGCTCCCCGCCTCAGGTGCCAAAATGTTGTGGGCTGGCCCTCCTAAGGAGGAGGAGGAGGAGGAGGCAACATGCAAAGCGATGAATGTGGGGAAGAATTGCCCCAGGGTGGGGGAAGATGGGAGTCTTGGGGGCTATTTTGAGGTTACACAGAGAAGGAAAAGGGGGCAGCCCCAGCGAGAAGGGCTGGATCCAGGGCTGCTGAGAGAGATGCTAACTTGATGTAGTTCCCATCAAATGCAGCCTTCACAGTTTGGTTCAGCATGTCTCAGCCGCTACCCCCCCACCACTTCCTCCGCCCCCAACAACCTTCCCGATCCGGCCGCAGCTCCTTCTCTGCTCCGCTGTGGTCAGCAGGCTGGGCTGTGCAGCTGTGACCCCAGATGGGATGTTTACAGTGAGATTTGAAGGACGATGGTGAAGTGTCTGGTGGCCTTTGGCAGGGACATTTCCCATGCGGGAGAGCAGGGCTGCAGGACGGGGTTATGACAGATGGCGAGGGAGAGATCAGTGACACAGAGACGCAGCCCAGAGCAGGCGCTGCACAGACGGGGCCAGGGGGCTGGGTGGATGGTTCTCTACAGAATACCCCTGGCTGACAAGTTCTGGGAATGGCCGGGCCAGGCCAGAGACAGGCAGAGACCGAGGGGCAGTGCGAGAAGGTCGGTACCAAAGCAGGCACCTTACACTGGCTGCATGGGCAGAGGCGCCTCCAGCTGACTGGGATTCTTCCCTTCTGCCCCAGCCGAGACTCCTGTGGCCCCATCCAACGTCCTCCCCAGCCCGGCCCAGCGCTCGGGAGAGGGGCCCAACCGGGGAAAGTAGGACCCACCCGGGCGCCCTAATCCGCTGACAACCTCGCCGCTGCTGCCCCCGCGTCTCGCCCTGCGCTGCTGCCGAGCCCGCAGCTTCACAGCTCTTCCCAAAGCCTCCCCGCTCTGCCTGGGCCTTAAATCTACCCCGGGCACCTGGGGACTAGCCCTGAATCCCCGTCGGGCTCCAGGCTGAGCCCTCGGCAGAGTCGCCAATTAACAGAGATTCAGCCTAGTTTTGGAGACTCCCAGAGACCCCCCCGAGGCCAGGCCCTGAGAGGGGTAAACATGGGCAGGGCCATGGAGCAGGCAGGGCCCGATCCTCAGCTCCACTGGGCCTGAATTCTGCTCTTGCTCCCTGTGGCCTGACTCCTGGGGACTCCCCTGAGTTCATTCAGCCCTGCACAGGGGTGTCACTCAGGAGAAACGCCATCGGGACCGAAGGAGCCGGGCAGGTTTCCACCAGAAATCGAAGCCCTGCACTGTTATGGGGGTTGGGACGTTGATGCTCGTCTGGGCTCTGCTGCCCTGTGGCACAAGCCAGAGAATCCCCCCGTGGGGTGAAATAGCAGAGAGCTGGGCCAGAGGTTGGGCTGGAGGCCTCTGAGTCCAGCAGAGCTTTCTCCAGGGTGTGTGTCCCGCTGTTTCCGCCCCCCCCCCTTCTCTGAGCGCACAGGAGGTGTTCGTGTAGCGGGTGGGGACAGGTGGGGACACTCGCTGTGCAGACGGAGGCACCATCCGTCCCGGGCATCACGGCGCAGCCCTTTGGCAGGACAGCAGAGACGCTGAGTAGTGACCTGAGCCATTTGGGACAGGACAGCCGTCCTCCCCCCAACCTCCTCCCAGACCCTGACACTCTTGCTCTGAGCAGACACAGAGCGAGCCAGACCGGCCTTGCAGAGCTTACTGTCCGAGTGACCCATCGGGGAAGGGTTTTCCTCCCCTCCCCTCACTGGGATGGCTGTCGCTCCGCATCTTCCCAGGCCTTGCGCCGGTTCTGTTCCCCTCTCCTTTGCACCGCCAGGATCCAGGAGCAAGGGCCCTTAGCGCGTTATGGCTGATTGGACTCAACCAAAGCTGCTCCCTTCCTAGCCAGGGCAGTGGGATGGGCACAGGCCTCGCCAGGTACCTGGGCTGAGCACCTGCGCCCTGGGGTTGGCTCCATGGGGGGACGCCGTGTAATGGAGACAAAGCCACGGACACCGCACGGAGGAATGGGAGAGGGACAGGCCCTGCATTCGGGCTTCCAGCAGTGAGCTCATCCAGCCATTTGCTGGTGTCCCAGCCCTGCAGGTCTAATAAGGCCCCAGGATTCCTCTGTCAGTCTCATTTCCTGCCCTTCTCTGGTGGGCACCTCGCTTGGGAGCCGGGATGCAGGGCAGACGTGATGATTAATCTCTGTAGATGTGTTATCCCCGGCCCCGGCTCAGCACCCCATGGGCTGGAAGGGGCCCTGGGATTAATTAAAACGTTGGCATTGCTAACGAGTCCCCGGGCTGGAACCTACCGAGCTGGGTGCCAGGCTCAGACGTGACTCTCGGTTGGCACCAGCTGAGTTCTGTGTGTTGTTGGTATGAATGTCAGAGCCGGACTAAAGAGTCTCGATGGGAGCAACCCTAGATCCGGATTCTGGATTTTAGTTTATTTGCCCAGCACATTATGTAGCTGCCCCCTGCTCCAGGGGCGGGCAGCCCCGTGTTTCAATGGGGTTGGATCACACTCTGCGGTATGAAGGGGCGTGTCTCTCTGCCACCTGCCTAACAGCCTTCCCGGCTAGGGGGTTCCCCTCGGTGCAGTCCCTGCCCCAGCCCAGTACCCGGTGTTCGGCGCCTCTCCCCTCCTTCAGCCACCTCCTGTCATTTGAGCTGAGCTGAGCTGAGCGCCCGGCCTCTCTGGGGTATAACGCGAGCAACTGCCCCTAGGGGACATCGCCATGTGCTGAGCGCTCACCCTTATACCCGCCCTGTGGAACCCGCATGCAAATCCCTGCCCGGGGCTGCCGGGTTAAATACCAGCCCCTAGTTCTAGGAGCCTCAGTCTCTGCCCAGACACAGATCTGCCCGGCCCTACCCGCGGGGGAGTTTCCCTCAGTGCCTGGGAACGAGAATGGAACCTCTGCTGCTTTTCCTTGCCCTGCTCGCCGCCCCCGGCTGTGAGTGTCCGTGGGGCAGCGGGGAACAAGGAACAGAGCCCTGGATTGGTTCGGGGGGTTATATTGTCTTGGCTTGTTTTCTCCCTTCCCAGGTGTCCTCTCTCAGGTTCAGCTGGTCTAGTCCGGTCCGGGGTCGGTTAAGCCCGGCGAGACCCTCACTCTGACTTGCGCTGTCTCTGGAGATACTGTGGATAGTGGCAATGGTTGGAGCTGGATCAGGCAGCCTGCGGGGAAGGGGCTGGAGTGGATGGGGGGTGGTGTTCTACGGCGTCACCTACGACCCCGATTCTTACAGCATCATCAAGGACTGGAAAACAGCCTACGCCCCGTCTCTCCAAAGCCGACTCACCGTCTCTAGAGACACGGCTAAGAACCAGGTTTCCCTGCAACTCCGCTCGCTGACAGCTGCAGACGCCGGCACCTGTTACTGCGCCAGGAGACACAGTGACACGGCCCAGCGGGACTCGTACAAAAAGGGGAAGCGGCTTCTCCCAGCGCAGGGAGCCAGTGAGAACGGACAGAGCCGCGGAACCTCCCTTAACATCCACGGAATGGACGGAAATGCAAAGGGGGAGATGGGAGGGAAATTCTCACACAGATTTGGGGCGAGGGGACGCCCCCAAGAGGAGGATCAGGAGCGTTAGTGACACGCACCAGCCCCTGCCCAGGGAAACCAAACAGCCGCTCTCCCAAGGGCTTTGCAGGCAGCGACACCGGGCGGAGCCGGGGCACCCACAGGAAGGGGATTTCCCAGCGCCCGGAGACCAGCTAAGCCTGCGGATCTTTGGGGGGATTCCCGTTCTCCTCCCCTGTCTGGGAGGTCGCGTCCCAGGCTGGGATCCCCTTGTGTAGACAGCTCACACCCTGGGCCCTTTTCCATTCATTCTGGGCAACCCACATGCAAATCTCCGCCTGGCGGGTTCCCCTTTTAATACCAGACCCTGGTTCTAGGAGCCACAGTCTCCCCCCGACAGAGACCTGCCCAGGCCTGGCTGCTGGGCTCAGTTTGCACCTTCACTGAGGATGAACCTGCTGCTGATTTTCCTCTTCCTCATGGAGCCTCCTTCAACTACGTTGCTTTTGGGGATCTGGAGGGGTAGCTGCTGCACTGGCTACAGAATAGTAGCTGTTCTAGGCAGCCTAAGGCAATGAGGTGCCCTTATCTCAATGAAATTCAATGGCAGTTGGGTGCTTCAGTCTCTTAGGCCCTTTTTGGGGTGTTTCATTTTCACATGGTCCCGGCATCCAGGGGACAGGGCCTGGCTCATTCCGTCATTTTCGTGTTTCCCTCCCAGGGGTCCTCTCCCAAGTGCAGCTGAAGGAAAGGGCCCGGGAGCGGCGAAGCCCGGGGAGTCCCTGACACTCACTTGATCTCCGGAGACTCGGTTTCCACCGCCAGCGCCGCCTGGGACTGGGTCCGGGAGCCGCGGGGAAGGGGTGGACTGGGTGGGAAGCACGTGGTACAGACCGAGCAGCTGGAACACGAACTACGCCCCCTTCCTCCAACGCAGAGTCACCGTCTCTGCAGACACCGCCAGGAGCCAGGTCTTGCTGCAGCTCCGCTCGCTGACAGCTGCAGACAGCGCCCCCTAGTGCTGCGCCGGACACACAGTGACACAGGGCAGATCCGGGCCTGCACTAAGAGGGGGAGGCGGGTTTTCAACAGTGCGGAGACACTGGGGACTGGGACATTGGTCACACTGGAGGCCGGGGCTCTTGCTATGACTCTCCATTGCCTTTATTCGGGATTGTTGCTCACAAAGCTCCAGTGTATCTGCCTGGCTCAGGGCCCAGCCGCCCTGACGGGCCCATGAGTATGGCCCAGCTCAGAGACCCATGAAAGTTCTTGGTTCCCTCCCAGCCAGACAAGGCACCACCTCTGGGCCCCTCTTCTTCACACTGACACAAACAAGTCACGTGTCGCCACGCAGAAGGAAAGTCCTCGCCCTCTGCCTTGTGCAGGCTGGTTCGATCCAACCATCCTTATCCCCTCCCTGCCACCTCCCTGAGCGGTACGAGGGGTCGGGGTGTCCTTGCGTCTTCTCCAGCGGCTGCGGTTCCGCCAGGACCTTGTATCGCGGTGTTCTGGCACCAGCGCACCTATGGTAGTTGGGCGCCTGGGTGCTTCAGATAGGGCCCAGGCGCCTTGCTCCGGGCGACACAGGAATTCTGGGCCAGAGCAGGGAATCGAGCCTGGACTTGCAGAGTAACAGGTGAGCGCCCTGTCCGCTGAGTGATCCTGGCTTGCTCCCTTCTGCATCTCTGCGGAGGTGAATTGGGCTCGTTCAGTGAGAAGGTTTTATGTGTCACAGGGAGGGGATATGCAAATAAGGGAGTGAGTTTCCTGTTTAAATCTGTTCCCCCTTCTGCCCAGACTGCACCCGCAAGAACAATCCGTAGCCCCCTGGGTCTTGGCAGTGATCAGCCAGTTCCCTGAGAACTTCCCCCTCCAGGACAAGGGACAATGAGACTTTGGGTCGCAATTGTTTTCTTTGCAGCAGTATTGGAAGGTATTTTGTGCCCTGATGAAACGACAGAGCCAGAAGCCCAGACAATTTTTTTTTTTTTTTTTTTTTTTTTTTTTACCGGTTCTTATACCTTTATTCGCAGGTGCCAGGTCCCAGGAGCTGGTGGAGTCCGGAGGGGATGTGAAGAAGCCCGGAGACTCTCTGCGCCTCTCCTGCAAAGCCTCCGGCTTCACCTTCAGCAGCTACTGGATGCAGTGGGTCCGTCAGGCTCCGGGGAAGGGGCTGGAGTGGATCGGGGAAATAAATCCAAGTTCATCTTCCATCAACTACGCCCAGGCCTTCAAGGGCCGCTTCACCATCTCCAGGGACAATCCCAACAACCTGCTGTACCTGCAAATGACCGGCCTGAAGTCCGAGGACACCGCCCGCTATTACTGTGCGAGACACAGTGACACTAGCCCTGCAGCTGCTAGTACAAAAACCCGGAGCTGCAGAACTTCCCGCATCTGCCGCACGGGGGCAGCAGAGACACGCGCAAAACAGCCCGGCCCGGGGCGCAAGGGAGCGAAGGCCAGGCAGGATACAACACGCTGATGTTGAGGATTAACTCTTTCATGTTCTGACTCCATTGCCTGGCCGAGCGCTGCAGCCTCCCGCAAACGGCTCCTCTCAGTGAAGCTAAAGGGGATCCCAGGGCGCGAAGCCAGGAGCGATGGGCCCCGTCTCCCTCTGGTTGCGCCTGCCAGACAATGTTTCTCTCTGTCCCTGCACAGGGCAGTGGTGCGGGTCCGTGCTGGACCGGGGGTTCATTCCCACCCGCCAGGGGTGTCCCCGTCCTAAGGGACCCTATGAGCCCCACCCCCAGTACAGCCCCCTCCATGCTCATGGGCCGGAGCTGCAGAGCTGAGACTCGCCCCAACTTGTGAATATTTATATTTCCAAAGGGGCAACTGGATCGATTGGTTCCTTCTTTTAAACAAGGAGGCGCCTCCAGGGTATAACACACAAACCTGCCGCGGGCTTTAACCCTTTCACTGCCCAGTCACGACCCCCTGTTTACAGCCAAAGTCCCTTTGGGCCCGTGGAGCAGACACCGCTGTCCTGGGGCAGACTCTCCAGGTTCATATCGTGTCCTTATTCCCGGCGTCCGGTCCCAGGTGCTATTTGCGTGGGGGAGGGAAGGAAGGGCCGAGTCTCTCTCCGCCTCCCCCGCGAAGCCTCCGGGTTCCTGTTCAGTAGCACAAGAAGTGAAGAGCCCCTGATAGCACAGAGCTCCGTGTGCTCCTGAAAACGTATGGGGGCCGGCCTGTCTGGTGCTCGTGTCTCTTTGCTTTTTCCTACCTTTCTTCAGCCTTCGCTTTCTAGTCTGCTGCGGGTCTGGCTGCAGCAAGTTGCAAGCGACAGCAGGTCACGTGGGATATTTACCTCCCCTGTGTCCATGGACAAGCCCCACACACGTGTCTGTTCCTAGCAGCCCTGGAACCTGCTTCTCGTCGGATTCGGGAAGCTCCTTGTAAGGATTGTATTATACCCCGTTTCACAGAGGGGGAAACTGAGGTACAGGGCACACAAGGGACTTGCCCGCAGTGAGACAGGGAGAAAGCCAGGAATCGCATCCACAACTCCTGAGTCCCAGCCTGCCGGCTCCATACGCAGCTGTTCCGGCGTGGCCTGTGCGTCTGACCACATCATCCCAGCAGAGATTTCTGGTAGCAATAAATAAACAATAAAATAACAAAAAATCGTGTCCCTCACGTTGGCTCATCCCCCTCATAGACACTTCAGGATGAGGAATGTGATTCCTTCCTAATGGCCGGTCTCGCTTTGAGTCTGGGTCTGTGCAGCGCCAAGCACAACGGGGCACGAGACTTGGGTTGGTTCGGTCTCTCAAATTCTCAATTTATTTTTTAGCTGGACAATCGCACGAACCCATTGCCCCGAATCTCTGCGAGGAAGAGAAGTTTCTTTCTCTCCTTGGCTCGGGGCCAAGCCACCTCTGAGGGCATCGCCTCACTGCTGTGTCTGTCTGGCAGTGATGACCGGGTCGCTGGGCAGCAGGGTCGGCTGGGAGGCTGGAGCCACAGATCAGAGCTGCCCTTTGACAAACTCCTCTACAAATGAATTGACTCTGGGACACTCACAATGCACAGCTCCTGCCTCCTTTATACCCGCTGGGGAACCCGCATGCAAATCCCTGCCCGGGCCTACCTGGTTAAATACCAGCCCCTGGTTCCAGGAGCCACAGTCTCTGCCCAGACACAGACCTGCCCGGCACTACCCGATCCGGAGTTTCTCTCTGTGGCTGAGAACGAGAATGGAACATCTGCTGCTTTTCCTTGCCCTGCTCGCCGCCCCCAACTGTGAGTGTCCGTGGGACACGTGGAGGAATCAGGGGCAGACTCCTGGGTTCATTCAGTGATTAATTAATTCCTGACTCTGTTTCCCTGCTCCCAGGTGTCCTCTCTCAGGTGCAGCTGGTCCAGTCCGGCCCGGGGGGTGGTGAAGCCCGGAGAGACTCTCACCCTGAGCTGTGCTGTGTCCGGTTATTCCATCGCTAGCGGTTACTACTGGAGCTGGATCCGGCAGCCCACCGGGAAAGGGCTGGAGTGGATGGGGCAGGTGTATCCAGCTGGTGGGGGGGGAGCACAATCTACGCCCCGTCTGTCCAAGGCCGAGTCACCATCTCTGCAGACACCGCCAAGAACCAGTTCTCGCTGCAGCTCCGCTCGCTGACAGGGGCAGACACCGCCACCTATTACTGCGCCAGAGACACAGTGACACGGAGCAACGTCGGGACTGGCACAAAATGGGGAAGCAAATTTCTAATCAGCCAAACAGCTCCAGCGCTTGGTCAGTGCCCTCAGGGGTGGGACAGACAAGGACGTTGTCAGCTCCGGTTCTCCCCAGTATCCCCCCTCCGCTGGGCCTCCCACCAAGGAATTCCCAACCCCTTGGTCTGCACCCTGAAATGTGCCCCCAGGGAGTCACCAGGGCAGGGAGGAGCGTTTGGGGTAGCTCCTGCTCTGGGCTCTTAACCCCGGGGAAATTTGGCTATGTCTACACTGGTGGGTTACTGTGCAAGAATGGTCATTATTCCGGAAAGCATCCACACTGCCCACCCGTTCTTGCACAAGAAGATTTATAGTATGGTGTGGTAAGAGAGGGCATCTTGCGCAAGAGCTGCGCTCTTTTCTAACAGGTGTAAGCCCTCTTGCGCAGGAGCCCAAGGGGTACTTACCTGGCTGGGGAAATACCACGCTCAGGAAGGTGGTTTTCTTAGGGTGAGGCCCATCCATTGCACTGCGGGTGCGCTGATGCCTGAGATTTCCTCAAGTAGAGGAAACTCCACTGCACAATTTGCGGTAGTGGGGGACTGCCTGCGTGCTTGCTTTCCCCTGGTATTGATGCTGAACAAAAGATACTAATGGGTAGCAGGTTTAAAACTAACAAAAGAAAGTTCTTCTTCACACAGCACATAGTCAACTGTAGAACTCCTTGCCAGAGGAGGCTGTGAAGGCTAGGACTATAACAGAGTTTAAAGAGAAGCTAGATAATTTCATGGAGGTTAGGTCCATAAAAGGCTATTAGCCAGGGGATAGAAATGGTGTCCCTGGCCTCTGTTTGTTGCAGGCTGGAGATGGATGGCAGGAGACAAGTCGCTTGATCATTGTCTCTGGTCCACCCCCCCTGGGGCACCTGGCACTGGCCAGTGTCAGCAGACAGGCTACTGGGCTAGATGGACCTTTGGTCTGGCCCAGTAATGGCCATTCTTATGGCGCCTCCCTGCAGTCCTGAGCCAGGAGCTCAGCAGGAAATGCACCACGCCCGGGGCTGCGCGTTAAGAGTGTGGAGATGCAAATCGAGTCAGGGCTGCAGTGAGATGGTTCTAGTGCCTGGGAACTGAAGTGTCTTATTGCTTATTATTGTATTTTGTTATTATTTAGTGCTATTGGAATCCCTCAATGTTGCACCACGGAGATGGGGTCTGAAAACCGCAGCTTTCCTACAGCACAAGAGCTTTGAACAGGACACGGAGGAAGTTCCTGTCTGCACTTTGCGTCTCACTAATCATGAGCTAAGGAAGTGACCTTGATGTTGACGCTCACAGGACCCCGACCCCCGCCTCGCAGCTTCTCCAACCAGCACCCAACAGTGGTCCCGCAGCTGCTCCAAGGCACGAGCCCGGGTTCCTAATGGCACCTTCCGGCCCACATCCTCCTGCGCGGCAGGAAATCTTCCTCTCCAGCGGGGTTCCTCCCGGAGGCTCCGTGAACAAGGGCTCCTTCCCGGACACTGAGCCACTGCCCGGCGCTGCCTGGCCCTCTACGCACGGGAGGGGGCTCCAGAGATCACCCCATCACCTGAGAATCACCAGCCGGTCACTTCCTGCGAGAGGAGACACAGTCACTGCGGGGAGCTGCTCGCTCCTCAAGGTGCGAAAGTGTCAGGAGTATCCCAGCGCCCCATGCCCGGCGCTGCATAGACACCCAGGCCGGGGCAGTCTGACTCCTGCAGCCGGGCCCTCGGGCGAGTCATTCAGATCCCCGTCGGGCGCAGCGCGTGTCTCTTATAAGGCGGGTTATGCAAATGAGGAGTCAGGGTCCTGTTTAAATCTGTTCCTGTCTCTGCCAAGGTTGCAGCCGCAGGGACAATCCGCAGCCCCAGGTCTGTTCGTTGTCCATGCAGTCCAGAACTCTGGTCACACGCTGGGACATACTTCCACCACACACCACTTCCTGCCTAGAGATCTTCTCCTTCTAAACCCACTGGCTGCAATCCGCATGCAAAGCCCCGCCCCGGGACTTCCTGTGTAAATTCCAGCCCCTTGTGCTAGGAGCCTCCGTCCCTGCCCAGACACAGACCTGCCCGGCCCTGCCCGCTGGGTGTGGGAGCTGCACGGCCACGGGCTGCAATGGGTCGGGCGCGTCCATTTCTCCGGGGACTCAAACTATGCGTCGGCCCTGAAATCCCGAGCGACCATCTCCAAGGATGACGCCAAGAACGAGTTTTACCTGCAGCTCCGCTCGCTGAGCGCTGGAAACACCGCCACGTATTACTGCACCCGCTGGGACCCACCGTGATACGCGCCGCGACAAGATTCTGTCTCTTAAGAACAGGAGAAGGGCCCGACTGGGTCAGACCAAAATCCCTCTAGCCCAGTGTCCTGTCTGCCCACAGTGGCCAGTTCCAGGTGCCCCAGAGGGAATGAACAAAAACAAACCTGCCGGGACAGGCCCCTTGGGAGTTTCCCTCAGTGAATGAAAGCGACAATGACATTGTGGCTTTTCCTTTCCCTGTTCTCGGCCCCGGCTGTGAGTGTATTAGAGAGCGGGAAATTGGGGACTGGTCCAGAGATTCATGGGCTGGCTCATTTCTCTTGTGGTCTCCTTTCCTTTTCCCAGGTGTCCTTTCGCAGATGCAGCTGGTTGAGTCCGGCTGGGCCAGGCGAACCCCGGGGAGACCCTCACCCTCAGCTGTGCAGTCTCCAGGGTTTCTGTGACTAGCAGCAGCTACATGTGGGAGTGGGTCCGGAAGCTTCCCGTTAGGGCTGGAGTGGGTGCGGCATAGTGGGGGTGCTGTCTGCTCTATAACCGCTCTCCCCCTGCCCGGGGATGTGAGATTCTCATTGACTCACCCAAATGTGTATTAACCCAGAGAGAGAGACCAAGGGAGGAAGGCGGAGACCAGCACCTGGCTGGGGGGAAGGGCCTGGCAGTAAGGCAATGCTCTTTTTTAACATGTGTAAGCGCTCTTCCACAGGAACTCTTGCGCAAGAGGGCAGTGTGGATGCTTGGCAGGGATTTCTTGCACAAGAAAGCCCATGGCTGTGGCGGTGCATTGGGGTTCCCCCGACTCCTGCACTCCCGTAATGGCATGAACAGACTGGACCAGCCAGTAGAATAGAGGGAGTTTATTGCTTCTTCAGGATACAGCACAGCATAGATGTAATCCGTTTACAGGGTGTGACGACGCATCGGGTCCCCTGACTCCAGCACCCCGTAATGGCACGAACAGACTCCACCAGCCAGTAGAATAGAGGGAGTTTATTGCTTCTCCAGGATACAGCACAGCATCTGTCATCTGGTTACAGGAACTGCAGCTAAGAGGCCTCAGTGCCCCCTTGGAGATGGGGTGGCTGGGCCCTACAATCCCAGCCCACTCCCCAGCTCCTTCCCTAGGCTGTCTCCTCCATGCTCCCAGACAGAAACTAACTAACCCTCTTCCAGCCCTGCCCCCAGCCAGGGGCATTCCACCTTCCTTTGTTTCTCTCCCTGGGGGGTAGGTGGTCAGACAGGTTTGAAGACCCCTTTGCATAATGACTCACCCCCTGCCCTGCTGGGTCGTGCTACAGACAGCAGAGGTCGCCCACAGCCCCAGCAAGGTCCCAACACTAGGTCACACATGGAAAGAAGAGGCTAAGCTGGGGCCTAGGGGCAATGGACCTTAACCCTAGGGCTGAGGCATCCTGTCCCTGGCCGCTGTAACCAGATTACGTCTGTGCTGTGCTGCATCCTGGAGAAGCAATAAACTCCCTCTATTCTACTGGCTGGTGGAGTCCGTTTGTGCTGCTATGGGCCCGCAGGAAAGGGGGAACCGGACTGGGTCGTCACAGAGGGTAGCTCGGATATATCCACACAATGGGAACAAATGGTTTGCCGGATCTGTCCAAAGCCGGACCGGCATCTCTATAGACACGGCCAAGAACCAGGTCTCCCTGCAGCTGGCCTCCCTCGCACCTGCAGGCACCGCCACCTATTACTAGACACACTGTGACACAGAGCACAGCGGGGCTGGTGCAACAGGGGAGGCGGGTTGTCTGGAGTCACTGGGGCCCGGTCACACTCAGTCTGCATCAGAAGCGGGGGAGACACTGGCCGAGAGGGGGCCGGGGTATCGGAGCGGGAAAAGGAAAGAAGGAAAAATCCGCTGGCTGCTACCTCAGCTCCTCATGACGCATACCGAGCCCAGATCTCTCGGGGCTCAAGCAGACAAGCAGCCCCGTCCCCTTCCCCTCGCTCTGAGCAGCGATCACAGAGCCCTGCTGGGCACTGGCTGAAGAGCGCAGCGCTGCCTTCCTCCCCGAGCAGCATCGCCAGCCCCAGCTCACGAGGAGCAAAAAAACCGTTACCCAAACCTTAATGAAAAGAGGCAAAATAGTTCCCAGGCTCACCAATGGGACAGAGCCACAGAGGGGCAGCAAAGCGTCACGTTTGAGTACGACGCTGGAATCCCCATTTATTCACGTCACCTTCAAAACGGGGTTGTCAGCCCAGGGGGTCCTGGTGCCGTTTCGAGGTGACAACCCTGCTCCGCCCACCCAACGTGACCCACCTCCAGTGAATGCAATGAAAGCGCTCGGAGCCCATTGACAGTGACAGAAACCCTCCTGCCAGGGTGTGCTTATGGGGGGGAAGGGGGAAGAGCAGCGGACAGGAAACCTCCAGAAACGGAGCCCCTTGTCCTTGGGAATATCAGGCTGAGATCTGCTAGGGGATCTGGGCGCCAAGATCGCCCTTATTAAGGCAATAGAGACATTTAACCGCCTGCCTAGCGACCTACCAGTGCCTCTCATTGATAATCAATAACCAATAAGCAGACGTCAATAATCAATAACGATTGAGTCTGGGACGCATCAGGCGTAAGTGTTTCCGGGTTGGAACAGGGAAGGGTGCACGAATGAACGGACACTAGAAACTGAGACAGGCAGGAGCGGGGTGTGAAAGAGTTTAATTCACTGTGGCCTTTTTAAGGTGAGCGGGCTCCAGGCTGGGGTGAAGGGGTTTTCAGTGCGGGAGGGGGCTCAGGGCTGGGATAGGGAGCTGGGGAGCGAGGTGGTTCACGCGAGAGCTCCATGAGTCCCAGCCAATGGGAGCTTTGGGGGCGGAGCCTGCAGGTGAGGGCAGAGAGGGGACAGCGCTAGCTTGGCGCTCGGGGATGCGGCTCCAGCCCTGTCACGCGGTCTAGGGGTTAGTGGCTGCAGCCCAGGGCCCCAGGATAAGGGCCGCCTGCAAAAGATCTGCACTTTTAGTGGCCGGGTAATGTCTCTTCTTCCCCAGCCCAGGGCAGCCACGGAAGCACCTTTCTTAATCTGGGACTGGGCGATATAAATTATAATATTCGATATAAATATTTATCCGTGTCTCTATATGTCCCTGGTCATTCAGACTGTGGCTCTGGGGCAACGTTGGTCGTTAATTCGCCTCCTGAATCCCTGAGCGCTGTCCCTGGTGCGAGCCCTCCGGGACAAGGTTTCACACCCCTGCCCAAAACTCCCCCCACGCCACTGTGTGTCCCAGCCCCGCTCCTGACCTGCCACAATCCCAGGCCTCCTTCGGCTACAGCCCAGAACTTTCCGGCCTCCCAACTTCCCTCCCTCCCGCTGTTCGCTGCTGTGACTGGGGCAAATCCAGCCTGGCTCGCTCTGCCGGTCACACGGGGCGGCCTCTCGGCTGGACAGACCCAGCCAGGGGGAGCCGGCCCCCAATCTCCTGCCCCGAGCCCCCTTTGCACAAATCCCCGCTCCAGTGACTGACTCCTGCTGCTTCCCCTTTGCCGCCTTCGCCTGCGGTTTGTGTGAGCCCGGGTCACCCCCCGGACTGATTCCAAATCCTCATTTCCCGCCCTCGCCTGGGGAGAGGCTGCCGGACACATTGCGCTCGCCAGCCCCTTATTTGTAGCCTTCCAGTGAGTGACCCAGCCCCGTGCAACCCTGTGACCCGACCCCTTCCAGGCACCGACCTCCTGACCCGCTGTCCGCATGGACAGGACCTCGGAGACCCCTCTACGCAACGGGATAACTACGTGACAATCGGGCCCTAAATTCAATGCCGGGGAACCGGGCTCGAACCCGACAGCTGCTTCTCCCCTTTAACCCACCTCCCTGGAGCTGGGCGCTGCACAGACACAGCGGGGCAGAGTCTGACTCCGCCCTGAGCCCCGAGCCAGAGATTCAGAGTTAAGGGAAGGAGGTTGGGTCGGTTATAAGCAGCGGGCCATGCAAATAGGGGGGAGAGGTTCCTGTTTAAATCAGTGCCTCCCTCTGCCCAGCCTGCACCCGCAGGGACAATCCGCAGCCCCCTGGTGCAGAGCAGTGACCAGCCAGTCCCCGGAGAACTTTCCCCGCAAGCAGCAGAGACAATGAGACTTTGGGTCGCAGCTGTTTTCATTCTAGCAGCTTTGGAAGGTATTTAGTTCCCCGATGAAGTGGCAGAGCCAGAAGCCCAGACAATTCTCGCTGGTTTTATGCCGGTTCTTCTAACGTCCCTTTATTCGCAGGTGCCCGGTCCCAGGTGCAGCTGGTGGAGTCCGGAGGATGTGAAGAA
>CM033433.1:2747476-2954239 GCA_019425775.1 Rafetus swinhoei | reverse complement strand
CTCACCAGTCTAGTGCTGCTGCGCCCACGATTCTCAGGAACCGCTCGCCTGTTTCCAGCACGCCTGGTTCCATGGCTCTTGCTTCTACTGCGCCTAGTCACTGCCGCTGGATGCTCCATCCACGGGTGCAGTGCATCCCACTCCTGACACCAGTGTGACGACGCTGGGGTCCCCTGACTCCTGCACCCCGCAATGGCACGAACAGACTCCACCAGCCCGTAGAATGGAGGAGTTTATTCCTTCTCCAGGATACAGCACAGCACAGCACCGATGTAATCTGGTTACAGGGCAGGTCTAGGATGCCTCAGCCCTCTTGCGATGGGGGAGATTGGGCCTCAAATCCCAGCCCCTGGCTTAGGCTGGTTCCTCCATGATCCCAGACAGAAACTAACCCACTCTTCCAGCCCTGCCCCAGCCAGGGCAGCATTTCCCTTCCTTTGTCTCTCTCCTTGGGGGTAGCTGGTCAGACAGGTTGAGAGACCCTCTTTGCATAATGACTCATCTCCAGTCCTTCGGGGCTGTGGTACCGATGGCAGCCAGTGGGGGTTACCACAGAGCCAGCATAGAAACCAGCCAGGTACCTCCACTACGTCACAGGTGGTTATCACAGTTGCCTAACACGCAAAAGGTGCCTGGTTCAGTAACATGAAGGTTTTCTTATTTCCGAGCACTGATCTCAGCTGAGAATGGACCTTGGAGTCAGCCTGGAGAAGCTAGACTGTTGGAGGCTTGTGGATTCGCCTTTGAGGTTGGCATATGGAGGCAGCTCTTCCTGCTGCCCTCTCCCTTGCGTGACCTAGCAAAGGGAGAATCGAGGCAGCAAGCCGCCCCCCCCCTTTGTTTTGCCAAAGCCTGTGGAGGGCGGCTGGCTGTGGGGTGGCAGAATCCTGAGCCTGTCTCATCACATCCCAGGGCTGGCTGTGCACATCCCAGGAGAAGAAGGGGGTTCCAGGTGGAAGGAAAACAAGAGAATCCGTGTCCCAGTGAGCATGAGCCAGCGCTCCATTTTGTCTAAGCTGGGTGGGTGATGGGGGGGGCTAGAGGGGCTCCCTGTCAGCCTTTGTGGCTGCCCAAGGGAGTGATTCACAGACTTGGACTTGGCAGTGACATTGGATGTGAGCAACATGGAGCCACGCAGCCCCCACCAGCCTTCTCATGGTGGAATCTGAGGAGCTCCTGCTAAATATGGCAGGTCAGAGAGCTGACAACCTGTTACTCTCTGCCAGATGTCATTATCATAATCGCAGGTGTGTGTTTGTGCAGCCTTTTATGTCGGGTTTGGTCACTCAATTGGGTGTCCCGCTCTCCCAAGGAAGGCCTGGATTCAAATCAAACTCTTGCCAGCCACAGCTTTGGTTTCCTGTGAGGAGACGTGACCTCAGTTCGACCTCTCCTATATTGTAAGATTGTTTAGGATTTATATCACATTGGGGACCATAGGTTCAATTCCCACTAGTGCCTTTTTTTTTTTTTTTTTTTGTGCCGCCCTTCCCACAAGAGTCCGGTCCTAGATGGTTCTGACCCAGGGTCCCTAAATGAAAAACTCTGGAGAATCCATTGGCTGACATGTGCTGAGGCATCCTAACCATGGCTCCTGTAACCAGATTACAGGAAAGTAGGAATAAGAGATCTTCGGAAAAGGGTTTATTTTCTGGAAAATCGTGTCTAGACTGGCGCTTTTCTCCGGCATAACCCGAGCCGGAAAAAGCGGCAGCCATGTAAATGCAAATGCCGCGGGGATATTTAAATCCCCGTGGATTTGCAATTCAAAGTGTCTCATTAGCATCCCTTTTCCGGAAAGGGGTGCCAATGTAGACACAGCCCCTTGTTCCCTCTCTTCCCTTAACTTGTAGAACAGGTTTGGCCACTGTCCTGGGGCATCAGGGTACCCCTGCTGAGCCATGCTTACAGACAGCTGCCAGTGGGGTCACCCACAGCCCACAGTTGAAGCATAGCAACCAGCAAGGGACTGACACTACACCACATCAACTACTGTATGTCTTGGGTCAGACAGGTTTCTATGGCAGGTGAATGATTCCTGGCGGGGGGGAGGGGAGCAGGGTCTGTGCAGAAGGCACTAGGGTTGGCAGTGATCTCCCTGTCTGGGGCTGCAGCCGAAAGTCAGGATGGTTGGGGCAGGAGGGCACTTACCTTGTCCCATGGCCGACAGGGTCCAAAACCCCATTCTCAGGTAGCCATTGACAGGGGCGGACCGGCAATCAAAATAGGCCCAGGAAATGGGTTGAGAATGGCCCACTTTTTCACATCAATTTTTTTTTTAAATTTACTCTTTGACCCCCATTAGCCACACACCCTGACTCCCATTAGCCATGCCTCTGGAGGTAACACGCTTGGGGCAAGATGGACACATGACCAGAAGTAAAAGGTGTCATGTGACCCCTCTCTAAAGACTTTTCCCACCATCCTTCTAGTTTGGCCCCCACCAACCCCCCCTCATGCAACTATCCTGCAATAGCATTAATCCAATGTGTGACATTAACTCGGGGGTGGAGGTGGTGGAGAGGCTGGGAGAAGTGTTCCCTCTAAGAGTTTCCTCCCATGAGCAGAATGAATTGTGTGTTGTGCACCAGTACTGGGTTCATGTGGATGTGCCACTGTGGCACCCAAGTTATTAATAAATATCTTATAAACCTCTCCCTTTTCCCTCTGCGGCCATGTCTCCCCCCAACCCCTCACGCTCCTCTGCCGTCTTGACTCCTGCCCTTCTCACTGCCCTCAGCCCTGCTGTGACCTGCCCCCTCCACCAGCCCTTCTCTCCCCTGTGCCAGCTCCACCAGTAGCCCCACTCTGACCATGTGAGCTACCCTCCTCATCCCCTCCTAACACCTCCTCTACACACCTGCCCTGTCTCTCTCTCAGGGCCACCTCTAGACACCAGCAAAACAAGCACGTGCTTGGGGCTGCACATTTCTAGGGCAGCATTCCGGCTGAGAGCCACCCACTGAGTGTGGACACCCGCTCAGCACAGCCCCCTGCAGCCCAGGACTGAGCTCAAGCGATCCACCGGCCTCAGCCTCCCTGGGCTCTGGGATCACAAGTACCCACCACTGGGCCCGGCTGGGTTTCCCTTTTCCCACTTGCACCTTCACACTGCGGTGCCGCGCACTGGGCTTGCGCTGGCCGCAACTGGCCACAGGAGCCCAGCTCATTCTCCACAATGTTATTTGCATTATGGCTCATCACAGCAAGGTGACAACACCGGACCCGGGTCCTTCGGCACAGCCCCAGTCCAGAGAATGGGGCACGGGGTTGCGTGAAAAGACATTGGGTCCAGCTTGGGCGCTGCTAGTCACGGACACGTCCCGCTCTCCATTTGCCCTGGAGTTTCCACCTGCTCCATTGCTGACCTGGATCCCCTCGCCCTTGGCCCTCAGGGACCCCCAACCTACCACAAATCACGGCCCAGACAGCAGCTCAGCCCGACAGGGGGCAGCCCCTGGACTGTGAGACGCGACCCGCCTCAGCCCCCTGCGGCGCACAGAAGGATCTGGGCCACCTCGCATGGGCAGGGGCCTCCCAGCTCCCCCTTTAAGCGCCGCTTGTCCATTCTAGGCTTTGGCCACACGGTGCAAGACCGGACCATGAGATCCCCGGGGCTGAGCCGGACACAGACTCACACCCAGGCCTGTGTGGAGCCCGGAGGCCTTAGACAGAGCAAAGCGTTTCAGCCCGCGGGAGGCTACTCAGGTCCCGGGGGCAGGGAACAAGGTGCCACTAGGGCAATGGCGGGAACGGGGTCGATGACACGTGCCCCGAGGATCCCACCTGGCGATCCGCTCCCGTGCCAAGAGCCAGGTGCCCCTGTTCCGCCTCCCCTTAGTGCAGGGCCGGCTCTAAGTACCAGGAAAGTCCCCAGTCCCACTCCACTCATGCCTCTGTCAAAAAAGCGGGAGGGGGAATTTTTTTGCTTGAGGTGGCAAAAAACCTAGAGCCGGCCCTGCTCTCTCCTCTGGTGCTGGTCCCTCCCCTTCTGCTTCACCCCCAGAATCCCCCTGGCACCAACACTTTCCCTTACCCCTGCACCCTCCTAGTGCCTCTCCCTTCCTCACTGCCCCTGCCCCTTTACCCTCTTTTCCCTGATCCCCACCCCTTACCACCCTCTGCCCCTTCCCCTCATGCCCTGTGACCTCACACATGACTTGCTCCATCCCTGCCTTCCTCATGCCCACCCCTTCTTTCAACCTTCTCCCAGTACCTCCCTCTCCCCTCTAACCCCAATGTGCTTACCCTCTGCTCTCCCAGCATCACCCTGTCCCCTCCCACTGACACCTCTCCTCCTGCCCTTTTCCTCATTGTCTTCACTTGGCCCCCTGGCATTTGTCTCTCCTCCACCCTCTCCCTTGGTGCCTTCCTCTTTCTTCTCCTGACCTGCCCCTCCTCCCCTCAGCACAAGCCTCTTCCTCTCCCACCCCTTCCCCCTATTTTCCCCCTTTCTCCCACCTTCTGCCTTCCAGTTTGCAGGGCTGGAGTCTGTGATCAGGCCCCAGAAGTCCCCGCAGCCCTGGCCCCAGCTGCTTCTGGGGCTCCAGACCATGTGCCAGGCCTGGAGCTCAGCCGCGTTTCAACTCTGGGCTGGGCACTTTTAAAGTCCCAGGCCGTGACGTCATGCCACATCCCGGCATCTCCCCTCTCAGCTCTTTTGCAGCATTTGAGCACGCCATGCATGCGCTCCCTCAGCTGCACCATGCCCCATACATGGCCAGCGCCGGGAAATTTAGGCTATGTCTACACAGGCAGGTTCTTGTGCAAGATCACCTTTCACAAGGGTTCTTGTGCAAGAACAGGTGCACATTGCCATGTGTTTTGGCGCAAGAGTATCCAAAGCAGTGTGGATGCTCTCTTGAGCAATAAAGCTCTGATGGCCATTTTAGCCATAGAGCTTTCTTGCACAAGAATCCCTGCCACCCATTCACACTGCCCTCTTGTGCAAGAGAGCTTACACTCATTAGAAAAGAGTGTAGCTCTTGTGCAAGAAGCCCTCTGTTATCACGCTTTACTGTAAATCTTCTTGTGCAAGAGCTCAAGAGCAGTGTATATGCTCTGTGGAAGAACGGCTGTTCTTGCACAACAACTCACCAGTGTAGACATAGTGCGGCAAGCAATTCTTGTGCCCGGGCAGACATTATAATTGTGCCCCGGGTTGGGGAGAGGCGTTATGGAACACTCTCGCCTGGTGGAGGGGGCGCTCATGGCCTGGGCATCCACTCCAGCCACACCCCGAGCAGCCACCAGAGTCATCTGCATGTGCGGCCTCGCCCCTGCCCAGCCTGGCAGCACCGCCTGGCGATCCTTATAATCAGGTTGGCACCCTGGGCAGCTGCCTGGCCAGCCCGCCCCTTAATCCGGCCCCATGTAGACATAGCCACAAAGTGCGGGGCTGCAGCCCCCCGTCACAATCTCCCTCCTCCTCCAGCAGCCGCCAGCCTTTGGAGGACGGCCCACCAGGAAATTCAAGCCCCGCCTCCCCTGGCAGAAGGGCCGATGAAAAGTAAGAGGATGGCTTGGACGGCAGAGAGGGGAAGATCCTTGATCTCGATAGGAAGGAAATCGAGGCTCTCGAAATAAAGTAAGTGGAACTTCGATGCTTTTAGGACAGAGCTACTGGCCGGCGGGTCAGATCTGGTCCACTAGGGTTAGCCCCCTCATGGCTCCAACACCGCCATATTTACTGGCACCTCTGCAGGTACGGGGGGTTCCCGGCCAATGGGAGCCACGGTCACTCGCACCTGCAGACTTTCAGCCGGTGTCAAAGGGCGGAGCCAGGGATCCAGCCCATAATATGCTGCCCAATGATATAGAGAAACCCTGAAGCTAACGTCACCCACCCTCAGCCAACTCCAGGGACAATGAGACTTTGGTGCAATTGACTCTACTTCTTGGCGGCTTTGGGGCGCACTGGGATATTCGCTGCCGGTCAGTGCACTGAAGGGACAAGGCTACTCCAGGATTACCGCTCCAGGTCCGGGTTCACACAGGAACTCGGGTCCCAGGCACCTACACGAGCCCAGGTACAATACAGAGCAAATCCGCCAAGGCAAAGACCAGCGCCAAGAATGAGATTCCCAGGGGCCAGCGCAGTAGCAGGGACCCGGCAGAGCGAGCCCGTGGGTGATACAGAGGGGACGTGTCCTAACCTCTCTCCCGCTCCAGAGACAGTCCGGGCCTCACGGGGCAGGTGTCTCTGATCCGCATGAACGGAATCCCGCTCCGGGATCTGGCCCCTTCCCTGCCTCAGGCGGCTCTTGTGAGACTCGCTCCGGGCGCTACACGAAAGGGCCAGAAACGCCGGAGATGGGGGCGCTTCCCTCACAACTCACAGCCCAGGGATTAAGCCCCTAACGGGGGAGGTGGGGAACAGGGATCCAGCCCCCTATGCGGGATAAAGGGGAAGGGCTCCTTGAGCAAAGGGTCTCCTGCCCCTCGGGAGAGCGCGCACTGAGCACTGAGTCTTGGGAGGAGCGGGTCGGGGTGCACGTCTCTTCGTCTTTCCGGTTGAAACTGTTTCAGTAATGAGGGGACCGGACTTTAAGCTTCTCCCATTGGTGTCCTAACCACCAGGATAGCGAATCAACCTCCGTCTCCGGCACCCCGCCCCCATGATTCTCCTTTGGACGCTCCCAATTAAATCTAATTTTTCCTAGGGAAAAAATATCAGCACAATTTTGTGGACAGTTCGAGGCTCTCGAACCAGTTAAGCAGTAGTTCTGCAGAAAAGGACCTGGGGGTTACAGTGGATGAGAAGCTGGATATGAGTCAACAATGTGCCCTTGTAGCCAAGAAGGCTAATGGCATATTAGGGTGCATTAGGAGGAGCATTGCCAGCAGATCCAGAGATGTCATTATTCCCCTTTATTCGGCTCTGGTGAGGCCACATCTGGAGTATTGTGTCCAGTTCTGGGCCCCCCACTACAAAAAGGATGTGGACGCATTGGAGAGGGTCCAGCGGAGGGCAACTAAAATGATTAGGGGGCTGGAGCATATGACTTATGAGGAGAGGCTGAGGGAGTTGGTGTGACGTAGTGGGGTGTACCTTGCTGGTTGCTATGCTGGGTCGTGGGTTGTGAGTGACCTCCCCTGGCTGCTGTCTGCACCACAGCCCAGCAGGGCAGGGGATGAGTCATTATGCAAAGGGGTCTTCAAACCTGTCTGACCACCTACCCCCCTGGGAGAGAAACAAAGGAAAGTGGAATGCCGCCCCTGGCTGGGGGCAGGGCTGGAAGAGAGTTAGTTAGTTTCTCTCTGGGATCATGGAGGAGACAGCCTAGGGAAAGAAGATGGAATGTAGGGGCCCAGTTTCCCCCATCTCAAGGGGGGCTGAGGCATCCTAGGCCCGGTTCCTATAACCAGATGGCATCTGGGCTGTGCTGTATCCTGGAGAAGCAATAAACTCCTTCTATTCTACTGGCTGGTGGAGTCCGTCCGTGCCATTACAGGGGTGCAGGAGATGGGAAAACCCCGATGCGCCGTCACAGTTGGGTCTGTTTAGTCTGCAGAAGTGAAGAGTGAGGGGGGATTTGATAGCAGCCTTCAACTTCCTGAACAGAGGTTCCAAAGAGGATGGAGAGAGGCTGTTCTCAGTAGTGACAGATGGCAGAACAAGGAGCAATGGTCTCAAGTTATGGTGGGAGAGGTCCAGGTTGGATATTAGGAAAAACTATTTCACTAGGAGGGTAGTGAAGCACTGGAATGGGTTACCTAGGAAGTAGTGGAATCTCCATCCCTGGAGGTGTTTAAGTCTCGGCTTGACCAAGCCCTGGCTGGGTTGATTTAGTTGGGATTGGTCCTGCCTAGAGCAGGGGGCTGGACTTGATGACCTTCTGAGGTCTCTTCCAGCTCTATAGTTCTATGATTTTATGATTCTCCCTCCCTCTCTGTCTCTCAGTCCCAACATGCAAGTCACAGCACTAAACAGGCTTGTCTTATAAGGAAGGGGCTATGCAAATCGAGGTGAGAGATTCTAATTTATACCCGCCTCTCTCTGACTCTCTGCACAGGCTGCACCGAGACAGAGAATCCGCAGCCCCTGGGTCTGTGCAGTGACCAGACACGCCCCTGAGAGAACGTGTCCCTCCAGCACCAGGGACAATGGGATTTTGGCTCCCTTTGGTTTTCCTTTTAGCAGCTTTGGAAGGTATCGCTCATCCCGATTTCATTGCAGAGGAGGGGGGATTTCGTGTTATTGCTGTTAAAATAATTTATAATCGTGTCCTTGTTTCCAGGAACGCGATCCCAGGTGCAGCTGGTGGAGTCCGGAGGGGATGTGAAGAAGCCCGGAGACTCTCTGCGCCTCTCCTGCAAAGCCTCCGGCTTCACCTTCAGCGATTACTACATGAGCTGGGTCCGGCAGGATCCCGGGAAGGGGCTCGATTGGGTGGCTCAGATTAGGCCCGATGCATCCAAGCAGTGGTATTCCCCGGCTGTTGAAGGTCGATTCAACATCTCCAGGGACAATCCCAACAACCTGCTGCACCTGCAAATGACCGGCCTGAAGCCCGAGGACACCGCCCGCTATTACTGTGCGAGAGACACACAGTGACACTAACCTTGCGGCTGCCCGTACACAAACCAGAGCTGCGGAACTTCCCGCGTCTGCCGCACGGGGGCAGCAGAGACACGCGCACAACAGCCCTGCCGGGGGCGCAGGAGAGCGAATATACCTATTCCGTCAGGATGGAACGTTCTGACGTCACGGATTAACTCGTTCGTGTCCTGAATACTTCTCCTAGCTCCTTCAGTTTTTCAGGGAGCTAAATATCTGGCCTAGGTGCCGAGCGCCAGGCAAACAATTCCCCTTTGAGCTCCCATTTCTAGTCTGCGGGGAGGCGGGGGAGCAAGATCAAGAGAAACACGAACTGTGACAGCAATAAGAGGGCATATGGAGCTACTCCCCTAACCCGCCTTCCCTAGTGTGCCTGGGGATGGCATGTCCCCTGTGAGCCATAGCCGCCTCTGCCAGCCCCTTCCTACCCTCGCTGGGTGCAACCCGCATCCAAATCCCTGCCCCGGTGCTTCCTCTTTAACAGCGACCGACCCGTGGTTCTAGGAACCTCGGTCTCTCTCCAGACACAGACCTGCCCGGCCCTGCCCGCTGGGGAGTTTTCCTTATGAACGAGAACCAGAATGAAATCTCTGCTGTTTTTCACTTCCCTGCTTGCTGCCTCCGGCTGCGAGCGTCTGTGGGGGCAGCGAGGGAATTAGGGACACACACACACACACACACACATTAGCTAATACCTTCCTCGATTTGTTTCCTGTGACGGCGTGTTGAGGTTTTCCGTCTCCTGCACCCCCGTAATGGCAGGGACAGACTCCACCAGCCAGTAGAATAGAGGTATTTATTGCTTCTCCAGGATACAGCACAGCACAGATGTAATCTGGTTACAGGGCAGGCCTAGGATGCCTCAGCTCCCCTTGAGATGGGGGAGCCTGGGCCCCTAAATCCCAGCCCCTTTCCCTAGGTTGTCTCCTCCATGCTCCCAGACAGAAACTAACCCACTCACTTCCAGCCCTGCCCCCAGCCAGGGCTCCACCCCCCTTCTTCCCATTGTTCCGCTCCCTGGTAGATAGCTGGTCAGACAGGTTTGGAGCCCCCTTGCATAATGACTCATCCCCTGCCCTGCTGGGCCGTGCTGCAGCCAGCAGCAAGTGGAGGTCACTCACAACCCACCGCCCAGCATAGCAACCAGCAAGGTCCCCCCCACTACGTCACATTTCCCTTTCCCCAGGTGCCCTCTCAGGTGCAGCTGGTCCAGTCCAGCCCGGGGCAGTGAAGCCTGGAGGGACCCTCACCCCTGAGCTGGGCTTTTTCTGGGATCTCGCTGCCAGTACTTACCTCTGGGCCTGGATCCGGCAGTGGGTCAGCAGAGGGCTGGACTGGGTGGGGTTTCTCAATTCGTACCGTGGTGGGAGCGGGCCCTACGCCCAATCTCTCCAGGGCTGAGTCACCATCTCTGCAGATGCCGCTAAGAACCAGGATTTGCTGCAGCTCCGCTCACTGAGAGCTGCGGACACCGCCGCCGAGATAGCCCCACAGTGACAGAGCAACGCGGGACCTCGCACAGAAAGGGGAAGAGGTTTTTATGCGGACACTTGGGCACTGAATGGTTTATTTACACGGATCACAACAAGTTGGTAAAAGTGAATTTCATCAGACCCACCCCTCCCCACTCCCGAAAATGCGTTTCCCTCCAGCGTCACTGAAATGTACAAATAGTCCCAGTGAAAACCCGCTGCAACCCCATGGCGCTGCCTGGGTAACTCTGGAGCAATCCCACGTGTATCTAAAGGACTCCAACCTTGGCTGTTTAAAAAAGCCGCCTTCTCCTCTGCCCCTGCCTGGTCACACGCCAGTAATTCCCACGTGACCTGGGATTTACCTCCAGCCAGGGTGGGCTCTAGGCACCAGCAAAGCAAGCACGTGCTTGGGGCGGCACATTTCCAGGGGCGGCATTCCGGCTGAGAGCCGCCCGCTGAGTGCGGACACCCGCTCGGCACAGCCCAGCAGCCCAAAACTCCTCAGCTCAAGCGATCCGCTGGCTTCAGCCTCCCCTGCGCTGGGAATCACAGACACCCCCCATGGAGCCCGACTGGCTACCAAACTCTCCAGACTGCACCTTGAACTCTCTGTCCGGTGGAACCGAGCACAGGCGCCATGTGGTATTGGCATCTCCCTCAGCATTGCCCTTGGAACACGGGCCATGGGGTTGGGCCCAGCCCTGAGAGTGGGGCGCGGGGCGGTATCAACACAGACAGGTCTGGCTCCACCCCAGCTAGTCCCTGGGGGCCCCCCGCCCAGAGCTCTGACCTGCTCCATTTCTGATCCAGGTCCCCTCTCCCCGGCCCTCAAACTTCCCAGCAGTGTCCGTGTCGAGGCCGAACGTGGCCCAGCAGGCCCCCGAACTGCGGACACCTCCAGCCTCAGCCTCCAGCAGCGCTCGGAAAAGAAGCGCCAACCTGTGTGTCCGGCTTGGGCAGGTCCCCTCCCCCCCAGTGCGCCCAGTGTGACCGATGGGAATGGAGCCCCCGAAACACCCGGGGTCCTATATGGAGGGACAAGGGATCCCCCACCCCTTGGATCATGTGCCGGGAGCGGCATTAGCCCAGCTCCCTGGCGCCCGCTCTGGCCAGCGCCTCAGAATGCAGAGCTTGAAGCTGGAGCCTTGAGCATGCAAAACCAGCCAGGCCCCGAGGCGAGTGCGTGTGATCCCCACGCCCGGGGAGGCTGAGGCTGGCGGATCGCTTGAGATCAGGAGTTCTGGGCTGAAGGGGGCTGTGCTGAGCGGGTGTCCGCACTGAGGGTGGCATCGACTTGGGGGCCCTGGGGAGCTGGGGGTCCCCAGCTTGCCTGAAGAGGGGCAAACCGGTCCAGGTCGGGAAAGGAGCACGTCAAAGCTCCCGTGTCACTCAGTAGTGGGATGACGCCTGTAAGCAGCCCCTGCAGCGCAGCCTGGGCGAGACCCGGCCTCTTTTTATGCCGCCCCCCACTGCAGAGCCCATCTGGGGAACGGGGCATCCACATGGAGGGGATCTGGAATGCGGGGGGAGACACCCAGGTGTCATGGATCTTCAAAGCGCGATCGGACCCCAGACGCCAAATATCTGGGCTGGGCACAAAGGGGTCACCACGCTGCTTCCCAGAGTCTCGAAGTGAGCTGGAGGGCTCGTAACTCACGTGTCTCTCTCCGAAACCTGCAGCCCATCTAGTGTGCGGGGCCCTGCTCCCCTCTCATGATATCTGGTGAATGGGCGCCCCCGCTGCTCCAGTCCGGATCCCAGCTGTGTGTTTGGCTCCATTATCCTCCCCCAAGGCTCTGCGGTGGGGGTGACATGAAAAGAGGCCTGGTCTCTGGGTCTCACCCATGCTGCGCTGCAGGGGCTGCTCACAGGCGCTATCCCACTACTGAACGACACGGGAGCTTTGACCTGCTACGATCCCAACCTGGGCCAGTTCGCCCCTCCTTAGGCAATCTGGTGACCCCCGGCTTTCTAAGGACCCCACCCCTGTCAAAGCTGCACTTAGCGCGGACACTCGCTCAGCACAGCCTCCTGCAGCCCAGGACTCCTGAGCTCAAGCGATCAGCTGGCGTCAGCCTGCCCGGGCCTAAGGATCACAAGCACCAGTCACGGGGCTTGGCTGGGCTTCCTTTTTCCCACTTGCACCTTCACGCTCCAGTACCGCACTCTGGGCTCGCCCTGGCTGCAACTGGCCCCAGGAGCCCAGCCCATTCTCCACAATGTTATTTGCGTTACGGCATGTCACACCGGACACGGGTCCTTGGGCCCAGCCATCATACTGACAAGGGAGCGCGGGGCTGCATGAAAAGACATCAGGTCTGTCTTGGGCGCTGTCAGTCACGGGTGCGCCCCGCTCTCCATTAGCCCCGGAGTTTCCACCTGCTCCATTGTTGACGTGGCTCCCCTCGCCCTTGGCCCCCAGGAGACCCCCAACCTACTGCAAATCAATGCATCGAGGCGCTTTTCGGTCCAAACAGCAGCTTAGCCCGACAGTGGGCACCCCCTAGACTGAGACACGACCTACCTCAGCCCCCTGCGGTGCACTGGAGGGTCTGGGCTGCCTCGCGTGGGCAGAGGCCTCCCAGATCCCCCTTTAAGCGCCGCTTGTCAGTTCTAAGCTTTGGCCACACGGTGCAAGACCGGACCTTGAGATCCCCGGGGCTGAGCCCCGTGTGCCGCGGGACACAGACTCGCACCCAGGCCCATGTGGAGCCCGGAGCGGAGCTTTTCATCCTGATAGAAGCTACCCGGGTCCAGGGGTCAGGGAACAAGGTGCCACCAGGGCAATGGGGGGAGGGGGGGGAGCAGGATTGGTGACACGTGCCCGAGGATCCCACCTGACAATCCACACCAGTGCCACAGAGCCGCTGGCTGTGTGACCCCCCACTGGCTGCTGTCTGTAGCATTACAGCAGCAGGGGATGAGTCATTATGCAAGGGGGCTCCGAACCTGTCCGACCAGTTAATTCCCAGGGAGCGGAACAAAAATAAGAAGGCAGAGTAGAACCCTGGCTGCGGTGAGGATGGGGAGTGAGTTTTTCTGATCGGAGACAGGGCGGTGCCTAACAGTGCTGGAATTCCTACGCCTGGCGCCCTGTGACGGAGCAAGGCAGGGCAGGAGCCAGATTACATCTGTGTGTGCTGTATCCTGGAGAAACAATACACTCTATTCTATTGGCCGACAGCGGTGAAGTCTGTTCGTGCCCAGAACTGCAGCAGCCGGCGATCGCAGCACGGCGCCGGGGTCAGCCCAGAGACTCCTGCGCATTGCGTGTAATGGGCGAACAGACTCCATCAGCCAGAGAATGGAGGGAGTTTATTTCTCCAGGATACAGCACAGCACAGCACAGCACCGAGTAATCTCAGAAACAGGGCGAAGGAAGTTTGCCTCAGTTTGATGGGGAGATTGGGCCCTGCAAACACCCACAGCCCCTGAGGTCCAGACAGAATTCCTCCAAAGGTGGTTGATCAAACAGAATGGAAACTAGACTCTCTTCCAGCCCTGAACCTTTTCAGCCAGGGCAGCATTTCCTTTTCTCTCCTTAGAAGTAGCTGGTCAGTACAGGTTGACAGTTTTGCATAATGACTCATCTCCAGTCCTTTTTCTACTGATGGCAGCACAGTGGGGTTACCACAGAGCCAGCATAGAAACCAGCCAGGTACCTCCACTACGTCACAACGGGAAAACCCCAACGCGCCGCCACACTGGGTTCTCGAAACTTAAAGCAGTTCAGAGCCCCACAGCTCTTCAGTGGTGTTGATGTCCCCCGGCCAGATTTCTCTTGGAGTACCACAAGGGACTTGCTACCACTGGTTGAGTAAAATCTGACCTAGACTGAAAAGTGCCGCGTTTTTATCAGCAGGTGGCGCTGTTGCTGCAAAGGGACGGACTAGCCTTTTAGCAGAACCCCTGCCCGTACATAGATCGATGCTTCTCCCAAGAAATCTTTGGGAGCCAGGCCATTGGCTCCAATATCATAAGACAACAGCTATCTCTCACCTGTGTGAGGAAACACAGTCACTGGCCGCAGAGTTCACAGCCCCAGACGCCTGAAAGTGAAACCAGGAGGGTCCAGCGCCCTGTGTCCGGCGCTTCACAGACACCCGGCAACATTTCTGGAATCCTGCATTTAGCCCTGGGGTGATTTCTTATAACATTCTTTTTTTCGCAGGAGAAACTATCAAAAATTAAAAAGCAAAATAACGAGGAGTCAGCGTCCTCTTTAACATCTGCCTCGCTCTGCCCAGGCTGCACCCGCAGAGAATCTGAAACCTGGAGAACTTTCCGCGCCAGCGCCTGGAAACATGAAATTTTTGCTCCTTCTGTGTGTCGCTGTAGCGGCTTGGGAAGGTATTTGCCCCATCAAATCCTCTGACTAACGGCAGTGAAAATGCATTCAAAATACATGGCATCTCAGAAAATATTGATAACTTGTCTGTGTTCCCAGGTGCCCGGTCCCAGATCAAAGTTGGCGGATGAGGAGTGAAAAGTACATATACTCAAATCTGCACTATTCCTGCAATGAGCCTCCGGCTTCACCATCTATCTACAACTACACTCCAGGCTCCCGGAAGATGGAGGCCGCCTGCATTTATAGCTCTAGCTAAATACAACGACCATGGAAAGGGCGATTCACCATTACTAAGAGAGTTTTAACAGCCTCTAATTTCTAATACACATGAAGCCTGAAGCCCGATTGGACACCGCCCGCTATTACTGTGCAATCTGTCAAGACTCAGGGGAATCCTGACAGGCTGATACAAAACTCCATCGGCAGAATCACTCCCTGATGTTGAAACTGTTTCTTCATCAGGGAATCCTGCGCCCGGCCCTGCAACTGGATCTATGACCACAGTGTAAACAGAATCTCTCTCACTAGGCCCCAGGTCTCTCCATCTATCTATGACCCCGTGTCCATGAAATAAAATACCCCGGGGCCTCCTGACTATTCAGGTTTCAGTGAGGCTTGACTCGGCGGTAAAAACGCGCAGCTTAGAAGAGCCGGACTTGGGGATCGGTTGATCGAGGTGCAGTAATATTTAAAGAACCTGGATTTCCCTCCACTCTTGCTGGGGCCCAACATCCCCACGTCCGCCTCAGCCCCAGGGTGAGGGGAGAAAAACAGGAGAAGCAAGATAGCAGCTGCCCGGGCCTCTATGGATCAGTAATGTAATGTTCACTTTGCTGGGCACCGGGCACTGACGCTCCGGACAGTCCTTCAAAACTCCCCCGAGTCTCTGAGGGTCTAACCCGCACGGAAAGACCCCGTCAGGTTCCCAGCTCCTGGTGCTGCCCCACGAACACAGATGTCCACAGATGTCCGAAACAGGAATTCCGGCCCCTCGGACAACACATCAACAGGCCCTGGGGGAGCCACAAGCTTCTCCTTAGCCTACCTGGAGAAACCCCAAATGCCATCCTATGAGAGCAGTTTATATACTGTCCATTTGGTCAATAAGCCCACCCGTCTGAGGTCTCCTTCCCATTACAAACACTCTCTCTTCTCTCTGCCCCCTCCCCGCCCCAGCAGTCCTGTGCCCAGCCTGGCCTCTTCCCTGTTTGAGTCCCAGCTACCCCCAGACCAGCTCTGTATGGAGGTTTCTGGGCCCAGCTCGGCTCCTTTCTCCCAGCCGATCCCTGCTTACCCCTGCCCCAGCCCTCCGCTCTTTCCTCTTCCCAGCCTGGTTCCTCTGCCCTCGGCCAGAGCTCCTGCAGTCCGGTCCCCAGCTCATCTCTCAGAGCTTATTCCTCCTTTCTCCCAGCCTTGCTCTCCACAGTATAGATCTAAGTAATTAGTCCCCTCCCACTCCCATGTATAAATATGAAGAGTTTAAACTTCATGAAACTAGTGGGATGAAGGCCCTCCTCCACCGCTTGTTCCCATAGGTATCGCAGTAGCAAACATTGCATCTGTGCCGCTCAGGGCCTCCTGCCCGGCACTGACCAGCGGGTGAAAGCCAGGCAGAGCCTTGTGAAATGCAACTGCGGCGGATGTTAACACAGTGCTAATTTGAAGCCGGCAGGTCACTGTGGTGAGTAGCCGGGAGCCCCGTCATGCGCACCGGCTAAATGCCCCATGCCCATTCTTTACATCATCAGGAAGAGCTAGAATCGAATTGACGGTCTGCACTGCCAGCTTGTTTTGTGTGAACCCCCAGGCCTGTATGTAAATTCCCACCGAATCTGCAGAGGAGAAATGTTCCCACCTACGTGTGCGCTGAGCTGAGGGCCCGGCGTGTCTGGGGTGTGGGAGACTGACACGAGGTGTTATTTTGCCTGTACTGAGCGCTCAGCCCGTCGACGCTCTTATAACAAGCAGAGCATCCATACTATGCAAACCTCTTATTTTAAATACCAGCCCCAGGTTAGGACTGGTTATTTCTCTAATAAGCCCTGCCTGATGCTCCAAAGGGAAATGAGAATGGAATTTCTGCTGCTTTTCCTTTCCGTGTTCTCTGACCTCAGCTGTGAGTTTTGCGGGGGGTCAGGGACACACAGAGACGTTCGGTGGCTAAATCTTTCCTCGCTTTGTTTCAGACGCCTCTTACAGGTGTGAATCAGATGCAGCTGGTCCAGTCCGGCCTGGGGGAAGCCCGGAGAGACCCTCACCCTGGGAAACTGCGCACATGAGTTATTCCATCACTAGCGGTTACGGCTTGGAACTAACAGTGACTCCGGGAAAGGGCTGGAGTGGATGGGGTATTTGTATCCCAGCTGGCGGGGAGCACTGACTAACTCTTATTTCCGTCTGTCCAAGGCCGAATCACCATCTCTGCTGACACCGCCAAGAATCAGTTCTCGCTGCAGCTCCGCTCTCTGACAGCTGCAGACAGCGCAACATACTACTGCGCCAGGGGATACACACAGAGACACAGAGTGACTGGTCTCTTGGGACTGTAAAAAGGAGCAAGCTTTCTCTGCAGCCATTCCCAGCATTTAAGTGACCTTTTTCATCACAGAGAGGGGCAGGAACAAAGAAGGGAGAATCTCTAGGAGTCCAGATTTCAAAAAATTCACACAAGTAACAACGCACGGACATCGCAGAGCAGGAGTGAGACCGGTGTCACTCTGTGTTACAGTAAGGCTTTACACAAGGTGAAATCTAATTATAGAAGACACGGTCCCCTGACTCCTGCACCTACCTGTTTTCTGACAGCCTTCTCCAGGATACAGCACAGCACAGCACACTCCAGACAGGGCATGACAAACAGCATGGGTTTGGGCCCTAAATCCCAGACCTTCATTGGAAAGCAACTAACTCATCATTAGCTGCCTCAGCCAGGCCGCATAGACCTCATGAACAGCTTGTTCATAGACAGGTCTGAGAGACCCTCTTGCATAATGACTCATCCTTCTGGGCTGTGGTATATTTAACTCAATCTGATCCAGTCTGCAGCCAGATACCAGAGAGACATGCCTGTTATTCCCTTGTGACGAGTGGGGTATCTGGCTAGTTCCTATGCTGGCTCTGTGGTAACCCCACTGGCTGACTCCTAACCACGGCCCAGCGGCCCATTATGCAAAGAGGGTCTCTCAACCTGTCTGACCAGCTACCCTCAGGAGAGAGACAAAGGAAGGTGGAATGCTGCCTGGGCTGGGGCAGGGCTGGAAGAAAGTTAGTTAGTTGCTGTCTGGGATCATGGAGGAACCAGCCTAAGCCAGGGGCTGGGATTTAGGCCCAATCTCCCCATCTCAAGGGGGCTGAGGCATCCTAGGCCTGCCCTGTAACCAGATGACATCTGCTGTGCTGTGCTGTATCCTGAGAAGGAATAAATAAACTCCTCCATTCTACGGGCTGGTGGAGTCTGTTCGTGCCATTACGGGGTGCAGGAGTCAGGGGACCCCAACGCCGTCACACTGGTGTCAGGGGTGGGATGCACTGCACCCCGTGGATGGAGCATCCAGCGGCGAGCGACTCAGGCGCAGTAGAAGCAAGAGCCGTGGAACCAGGCGTGCTGGAAACAGAGCGGCGGTTCCTGAGAATCGTGCATGCAGCAGCACTAGACTGGTGAGTCTGCACCGAGGGGACCAGCGGGAGATGGCCTATACCCAACTGCTGAAGGCAGAGCTGGTGAAGCTGTGCAGAGAGAGGGGCTTGCCTGTGCGGAGCGCAACCAAGGCCCAGCTGATTGCCCGGCTGGAAGAGAATGACCAGCCACAGGGCTGGGATCCTGTCCCCGTGGGGAACAGCCAGACCCCCACTGGGAGCGTGTCAGGCTCGGGAGAGGGGCGGAGCGCTGAGGCCGCCGAAGAGACTGGACTGCCTCCCAGGGAGCACTGCAAGCAGTAGTCCGCCCAGGGGGTCCAACCTCGGAGCTGGCGGCCAGAAATCCAGCTGCAGATGAAGGAATTGGAAGTCCAGGACCGTAGAGAGCAGCGGCAGCATGAGCTGGCCATGGCAGAGCGGAGAAGTGGCGGGCCCCGCTGCGCCAGTGCGGGCCCCAAGGGCCCAGGGCGGCCAGACGCTTGGAGAAGCTTGTGGTGGCCCAATTGAAGGACATGGGCGATGTAGATGGGTTCTCAGCTCCTTTGAGAGGGCCTGTGGACTGCAACGGGTCCCCAGCTGACTGGCTGCAGGAGCTCATCCCCGCACTGAACCAGGAAGCTGCCGGGTGCTCAATCAGCTGGAGGACCTACAGCCAGGGATTACAACCGTCAAGGAGGCCCTGCTGCACAAGTTCGGGCTGACCCCGAGATGTACAGGAAGAAGTTCCGGGAGGTGCAGAAGGAGCCACGGAGACCTATGTGGACCTGGCCTCCCGCCTGGCGCAATACTGCCGCAAGTGGGTGTCTGGAGTCGGAGCCCAGACTGCAGAGGGGCTGCTCAAGCTGTTCATGATGGAGCAGTTCTATGAAGCATGCCCACCCAGACTGAGGCTGTGGCTCAAGGACCGAAGACCAGAGACCCCCCAGGAGGCCGGGAGACTGGCAGATGAGTTCACGGAGAGCCGGTCCGGGTGTGAACGGGAGTCCCAGAGAGAAAGGGAATGGCACAGAGACCGGATCTCGGCTGAGCGACGGAGGGAGTCAACTACGAGGCGAGCCCAAGGAACAGGTCGTCTGTGCCCCAGAGAACCAGCCAGGGCCTGGACAGAGACAGCCCAAAGCCTAACTTGCCATCGCTGTGGGCAAAAAGGCCACAAGAGGGCTCAGTGCACCAGGTCCCATGACCTGGGACTTTCCAGGGTTAACTGGCTGGGGCTGGAGGAAGGGCAGGCTGCCCCAGAGGCAGGGGCTGGCAGGCAAACCTCAGCTCAGAGTGGGGAAGGATGCTCAGTGCACTTCTGGGAGGTCTGACCTCGGGAGGCGGATTTCTCCGTGTACCGGTGGGGGCAGGACGGCCTCGCGGAGCGAGTGCCTCATACCCCTGGAGGTGGATGGTAGGAAGGTGACGGGTTTCTGGGACACGGGGCGGAGGTGACGCTGGCCCGATCTGACATAGTGGCCCCAGACCGGATACTACCCCACACGCAGCTGACCCTGAAGGGCATAGACGGGTCCCGTTTAAGGTGCCTGTAGCCAGGGTGCATCTGAAATGGGGGCCAAGGAAGGTCTCAAGAAAGTGGGGTGCACCCGCACTTGCCCACGGAGGTGCTAATGGGGAATGACCCAGAGGAGTGGCCCCAGGAATCCCAGCGGGCTCTAGTCACCGCCTCAGAGCCAGAGCCAGCAAGGGGCTGGCAACCTGGATCCAGGGAAGGACTCCTGGCAGGGTCCCCAGGGTCCCATCACCGTGGACACGGGGTCCAGCCAAGCGGGACCCCGGACCTAGGCAAAGGTGGGGAACAGGTCCCGATCCCTGCCCCAGCGGCTGAATTCCAGGCTGAGGTGCAGGCAGACCCTTCCTTGCAGAGGCTGAGGGACAAGGCTGGCCTCCGCACAGCTCCAGCCCCTGGGGAGAGGAGGCCAGGAGAGATTCCTGTGGAGCGGGATCCTGTTCCGGGAATGGCTTCCCCAGGAAGGTGAGGGCATGGGGTCCAGCGCAGCTGGTCGCCCCCAAAAGTATCACCTCGGCTGCTGTATTTGGCCCATAACGTCCCCTTTGCGGGCCACCGGGGGATCCGGAGCACCCGGCTGAGGCTGCTCCAACACTTCTACTGGCCGGGAATATTCGCAGCCGTGCAGCGGTACGGCCGGTCCTGCGACTCCTGCCAGAGGGGCGGGAAGGCCCAAGACGGGAGGAAAGCTGCTCAGGGGCCCCTACCCTGTATAGAGGAGCCTCTGGGCTTGCTGAGAGAGTTATGGGAGGGGAAGACCCCGGGATGGAGCGTCGGGGGTGGAGGCCGCCCTGGCTGTCCAGAGGAGGCTCGCTGGGCTCATGGCCCCGGCCCGAGAGACCCTGGCCAGAGATCAAGGCCAGCGAAGGGTGGGTGCGACCACAGAGGACAGGCCTGTGCCAGTCGCCCTGGAGCGATGCGGCGAGTGGACAGAGGGAAGCCAGTTCATGTGGGGCCTCGCCGCGGCCGGCCCGAGTCAAGGGGAGCACCCGTGTCCCCAGGGCGGGTTCCCATGCAGAGGACCCGAACTTCCCTAGGTCACGAGTGGAGTGACCCTGCTCAGTTCGCTCTCGGAGGGGGAGAACTGTGACGAGTGGGGTATCTGGCTAGTTCCTATGCTGGCTCTGTGGTAACCCCCACTGGCTGACTCCTAACCACGGCCCAGCGGCCCATTATGCAAAGAGGGTCTCTCAACCTGTCTGACCAGCTACCCCAGGAGAGAGACAAAGGAAGGTGGATTGCTGCCTGGGCTGGGGGGCAGGGCTGGAAGAGAGTTAGTTTAGTTTCTGTCTGGGATCATGGAGGAACCAGCCTAAGCCAGGGGCTGGGATTTAGGGGCCCAGTCTCCCCCATCTCAAGGGGGGCTGAGGCATCCTAGACCTGCCCTGTAACCAGATGACATCTGTGCTGTGCTGTGCTGTATCCTGGAGAAGGAATAAACTCTCCATTCTACGGGCTGGTGGAGTCTGTTCGTGCCATTACGGGGGTGCAGGAGTCAGGGGACCCCAACGCGTCGTCACACCCTTCCCTCTCTTCTGCCACTCACACTTCAGGGTGCTGCTGCACCTCGTTGGAGCAGTTGGGGCTGCCCATGTGCCGGGACAGGGCGACGCTCATTTATGGATAGTACTGAGCGCCAGGAACTGCCCGTGAGTTAGAGCGACACGCAGGGTGAGACCGCGCCTGGGCTAGAATAGAATCGAGCGGGGAACCCCAGAGGGAAACTGGTCGCGCCGGCACCCTCCTTACAGCCCGGGTTGCTCGGCCTGAGCAGAGGAAGTGACCAGGATTGTCACGTGGTCCTGCTGAGGTACCAGCCCTTCTCCAGGTCAGCTGAGACCCGGGCCAGTGGCTGGGAACCAGGAGCTGCTGTGACGGGTTCTGGCGCACCGGACAATCCTCAGCCCTGGGGCAGGGACCAACCAGTCCTGCTCCCCCAGCACGGACACGAGGGGACCAGACAATATGGGCATCGCCCGGGCCGGGTTTACAAAGGGCCTCACGCTAGCTGCCATGAGGCCCCACGCCACCGAGTATCGGGACAGTGTATTGCAACTCTCCCCGCCCCCAACCAAGGACAGGCGCGCCGGCACTCTCCGAACGGCCCACCAGCAGAAAGTGGGCCGGGAGCGAGCCGGAAAACAGTCCAGATGGACCAACCTGCCCCTGAGATCGCTGGCCCAGTCCCCAGGCTGCAGGTGAGACTGTCTCCTGGCGCCGCACAGAAGGGTCAGAAACGCCGGAGATGCGCTCCTCACACTCCAGACCAGGGTCAGCCCAACGCGGAGGAGAACAGATCCAGCCCTGCCCCTTCCTGGATGAAGTGTGAGGGCGCTGGGTTTTCTGCCTCCTGCACCCCCGTAATGGCAGGAAAGACTCACCAGCCAGTAGAATAGAGGGAGTTTATTGCTTCTCCAGGATACAGCAAGCACAGATGTCATCTGGTTACAGAACCTTAGGATGCCTCAGCCCCCTTGAGATGGAGTCTGGGCCCCAAATTCCAGCCCTTTCAGGCTGTTCCCATGATCCCAGACAGAAACTAACTCACTCACTTCCAGCCCTGCCCCAGCCAGGCCCACTCTCTTCCCATTGTTCGCAGGGAGATGCCTGTCTGACAGTTGAAGCCCCCCTTGCATGACTCATCCTGCCCTGCTGGGCTGCTGCAGACAGCAGCCAGTGGAGGTCACTCACAACCCACTGCCCAGCATAGCAAGCAAGCACCCACACGCACAGAAGGTTGGAGGAGGCCCTGCCTGTCAGAAGGGTCTGTGCACCAGTCATGGGGCAGACTGACTCAGTCTCTGAATGAAAACTGATTCACTGAGGAGCAATAATGAAGGAGAATTGATTGGACGTTGACTCTTTCCTCTGACAGAGATAGGTACCAGGCAGGACAGACCATTTGTCTGAACGAATGTGGCAGCTCCTCTCCCTCCAGTCCTTATTTCTCCAGCAATGGATCGGCCCTGTCTCACCCTGGGCCCACAGCGCCTCGCTGGGGAGGAGCTGCATCTTCTCAGGCAGGAGATATGCACACAGCTGCAGTCTATAACCTGCTCTACCCAGGCTGCACCCGCAGGGACAATCCACAGCCCCTGGGTCTGGGCAGTGACCAGCCAGTCTCCGAAGAACTTCCTCCTCCAGCACCAGGGACAATGAAACTATTGTTCTTTTCCCTGTTAACTGGAGCGGCTTTGAAAGGTGATTTCTCCTCCTAGATAAACTGAGGAGGAGAAAGGAACTTCTGTTATTGCTGTGGCTACAGATGAGATTATTAACGGGGTTTACGTGCAGGTGCCCTGTCCCAGGAGCTGGTGGAGTCCGGAGGGGACCTGAAGAAGCCAGACTCTCTGCGCCTCCTGCAAAGCCTCCGGCTTCACCTTCAGCAGCTCTATATGAACTGGATCCAGCCCAGAAGGACTTGAATGGGTCGCACATAAACCGATGGGAGAGCATATCCTACCTGGGTGTGAAAGGCCGATTCACCATCCCAGGACAACCAACAACCTGCTGTCCCTGCAAATGACCAGCCTGAAGCCCGAGGACACTCGCCATTACTTTTCGAGTGCACAGTGAGGAGAAAGGTCAGCCCAGACACAAACCTCCCCCTGCAGTGAGTTGAGAAGCCGTTTGGTGCTGGGGCGCCCAAGGTCCGTGCGTGAGAAGTAAGCTAATTCGGAGCGAACGGCGGTCACCTGCGAACCCTCAAAGTTCCTGTGATCGTCCCTGCCCTTGAGTTCCTGCTGGGGAAAGTGTTCGCACGAGCTCCCCCCGCGGCCAGAACGTTCCTGATTGGGCCCCTCCCCCTGTCACTGCTGCCCCGGGGACCAAGTCACAGACTCACGGGCCGGGACGGAGCCACGGGATAACCTTGTCTGACCCCCAGCAGGATTCGGCTTATCCTTCCTCAGCCGGATCCACGGGGGGGTGCAGCCTGGCTCCCTCTTTTACCGCCATGCTGGGGTTCCGCCGAGGCGCAGCCCAGCTCAGTGATACATTTCCGCACATACACCCTGATCTGGGAGATTCCGGCGCTAGAACCCACTAAGTCTGCTGGCTCGCTTTGCTGTTCTGTGCTGTGTGTGTGGGGTAGGTGGGTAGTGTTACCGGCCCATTCTCTGCAAAGCAGCCCTTTCTAGGTAAAAATCCTGTAAAAAAACAATGTTCCATTTCTGGTTTCAATAGGAGTGGAGGGCAGTGAGAGACAGGAAGGGGGTTGCAGCGTTGCATTGTCCAGATTTATACCAGAGAGGTCTGGTCCTTTAAGGACCCCGGGCTTTTTATCGCATTCACGCAGCGGAAGGGTGTACATTTTAAATTATGTAGGCCCCTCACCGTGGCGCTCTGCCCGTCACAAGCGGTTCCCGCCTATATCCCCAGCCACCAGGTGGCTGGGGAACTATCCCAGCCCCTGGCTCACAGAGGAGGACCAGGGAAAGGTAGAGGGAGGCGGAGATATGCAAATGAGTTCAGTGTCCGGATGGGACTGGGGCGCGGAGATCACTCAGCGCCGGAATAAGCCCCCACTCTGGGCCTGGTGATGGGGCCCAGCTGGGACTTGTGGAAGGGGCTGTGCATTTCTTCCCGTCCACTCCCCTGTGCAATCCCAGCCCTGAGGCTCCGCTGGTGTCACCGGGCGGAGCTGACACATATTCCCGCAGGTCTCCTGCAGCCAGTGACACTGCTGAGAGCAGAGTGAAACTTGCAGCCAGAGACTGAGAACTGGGCTGAAATGTAAAAGTGTGTCCTGCCCAGAGCCGGGTTTCAGCAAATTCTTCGATGCTTCCCTGAATCAAGGCCTGAGCCATTGCACCAGGTGACCCTGAAATCCTTTGCTTCCCTGAAAGTCGTCCCCTGATCTGCGATCTCCTCGGAACGATGCGGACTATCCCAGTCCCAGGCTGCTGCGGGCGGAGGCGGGGGTAGGGGGGATTCACATTTTCTCTACAACTACTGACCGGCCCACAGCTGTTGCTGAGACAGAGGCGCACCGGCTCTGAGAAACAGCCTGTCAAAGGAACCCAGAGCTTGGAGGCTTCAGCCCCGGGGAGTCCATCGCTGAAACTCCTTTGCCAGCTCCAGCCTGTGTCAGAATGGGGAAACCCAGAGGCAGGGCCCAGTTTCTAAGCTCTGTGTATTCTGGTTTTCTATATTGCCCAGCGTGCCCATTAAATATTTGACATTTGCATCTGTAGAGCTGTCTGTATGTACTGGGTGTTGAAAACAATAAGAAGGTGGAGAAGAGGGATTTAACAGTTCCAAAGGATTCAAAACCAGCCCCGCTCAGCACTGGTTTACACTCACAGGCCTGCACACCTACCGGGATACAAGTCTGAGATTTTCTCCGGGCACCGACTGCCCATGTTTACTCTGTGACTCAGCAGGACCTAGCTCACTTCGATGCCTGGGATCAGAAGTTCAATCCAGCCAGGCCCCCTGAATGCCCCTCAGCAGCCAGGAAGAGTTTCACACACAGGTGTAGGGACTGGGGGTCTGGCTCGAAGCTGAGACTATTCTCTGATCACATAATAATTCCTCTGACATTAAATGCTGTGATGAGCTGTCTGGGAATGAAAGCCCAAACCTCCTCCGCCCTGAGTGCTGCCGCTCACGCTGAAAAAGAAAGAGGGCAGCAGTCGCAGATTGTTCATTTCTGCCCTGTGACCCAGCCACGAGGTCGCAGCGCAGAAGCGCCAAGACTCAGCACTGCTTCTCTAGGCGGTAACGGGTGTCGGACTTTATCCCGACAGGGCCTGCAACCCAGATCCGCCCTGAGCCTGCCCAGGAGCTGCAGCGATCGCTCTTCTCGTTGCACGTTTCCTGGGATGGACCGGTGTCGCTGCTGCTGCTGTTACTCGCCCTCTCGCCCTGTGAGTCAAGGGGAAACCTGGGATGATGCCCCAGGAGCAGAGCTGAGGATTTAACTGTAACGGTTGTCTGGGGGTGTCCGGTCCCAATCCAGCTGGTCCAGTCCGCCGGCGCGGTGAAGCTCGGAGCCTCACCCTGACCTGCGCCGTGTCTGGTTACACCATTTCTTCTGGCCGACTGGCCCTGGATCCGGCAGGCTTCTGGGAAAGGTTTAGAATACATGGGGCATGTGTATGGACCCAACGGGGGCACGAACTACGCCCCGGCCTTCCAGAGCCGAATCACCATCACCAGAGACACCGCCAAGAACCAGGTCTCGCTGCAGCTCCGCTCGCTGACAGCTGCGGACACCGACACCTATTACTGCCCAGGTGTTACACAGTGACACCGAGCGCAGCAAGGCCCGTACAAAAACGGGAAGCGGTTTCTCTGCAGCCATAGCGCCTGAATTTCCTCTCCGCAGAGAGGGACAGGAACAGAGAAGGGCGAATCTCTATGAGTCCAGATTTCATGAAGTTCACACAAGCAATGACGCATGAATATCGCAGGCTAGAAGTGAAACCGGTGTCACTCTCTCCTGCAGGGCTAAGGTTTATTAGACCACCGGCAAACCTCAACTCTGCCCCTATTTGCCATCCCCCTCCCGCTCTCCTGCCGCTTACACCTCAGGGTGCTGCCGCGCCCCGCTGGAGCAGCTGGGGCTGCCCGTGTGTCCAGGGTCTGGAACAAGGCGACGCTCATTTACGGACCCTCCCTAGCGCCAGGAATTGCCCCGTGAGTGAGAACGCGACGCTCCAGCACCCTCCTTACACCCCGGATTGCCCGGCCAGGGCGGAGGAATGACTCAGACTGTCACGTGACCTTGCTGAAGTTCCAGCTCCTTTCTTCCCAGCAGCCATTGTCTGAGCGTCCGGGGTCAGTGGCTGGGAGGGAACCAGGACTTGCTATGACCGGAGATGTGACACTGGGGTCCGCCCTGCCCAGCCGAGCAGGGGACGCTGCCCTGGGTCCCTGCTCTCTCCCGGCGCTGAAGCGCTCCCAGGCTGCACAGACGGAGGAGGAGGCGGGGGGAGTAGAGGCAGAGCTCGGAGAAACTGCTTCCCAAGGTCACCCCGCAAAGCCAGGGACAGACCCATTCACGGCATTTCCGATCTGCGGTCCTAGCTCAGGGCCCCTCGCCTCCGCAAGCCGGGTAGCCCTTCCTCTCCCACCTGGGGCGTTTCTTGGTCTGTGGTGCCAGAAACACACCCCTGGTAGGGAAAGTCTAGATCACTCCGCGCCCTGCCAGCAGTGCCGGGCACTGGCCTACGGGCCCTCACCGGATCCTTTCCCGTCCCGCCTAGAGTGATTGTGGATTCTCCATCTCTGGAGATATTTAAGAGTAGGTTAGAAAAATGTCTATCAGGAATGGTCTAGACAATACTGGGTCCTGCCATGAGGGCAGGGGACTGGACTGACGATCTCTCGTGGTCCTTTCCAGTCCTAGTATTCTGTGATTTTATGAATTCCGGAAGGACTGGAGCCCGGGGAGCAGGACAGCCACCTGCCTGTGGCTCTCAGTAGGTGCTCAGGGTTAGATCCACAAAGGGAATTCAGCACCTCACTGCCTCCTCGTGGAGATACTGTGACGTAGTGTGAGTGACCTCCACTGGCTGCGGTCTGCAGCACGGCTCAGCAGGGCAGAGGAGGGTCATTATGCAAAGAGGGTCTCTCAACCTGTCTGACCAGCTACCCCCCAGAGAGAGAGACAAAGGAAGGGGGAATGCGGCCCTGGCTGGGGGCAGGGCTGGAAGAGTGGGTTAGTTTCTGTCTGGGATCATGGAGGAACCAGCCTAAGCCAGGGGCTGGGATTTAGGGGCCCAATCTCCCCATCTCAAGGGGGCTGAGGCATCCTAGACCTGCCCTGTAACCAGATTACATCGGTGCTGTGCTGTGCTGTGCTGTATCCTGGAGAAGGAATAAACTCCTCCATTCTAAGGGCTGGTGGAGTCTGTTCGTGCCATTACGGGGGTGCAGGAGTCAGGGGACCCCAACGCGTCGTCACAGATACATCGGACGCGCCCCGAGATGCTCAAAGCCCGCACCCTGTAGGTACCGAAATCCCCTCGGAATCACACTGGTGGGAGCTGTGCTGTGAATGAGCATCAATTGGAACCCTGCGCCCTGGGGTGGGGAGGGGGTCATTGACTGAAGAAGATCAAGAGGCTCATGACCTTCTGTGACGTAGTGGAGGTACCTGGCTGGTTTCTATGCTGGCTCTGTGGTAACCCCCACTGGCTGCCATCGGTACCACAGCCCAGAAGGACTGGAGATGAGGCATTATGCAAGAGGTGTCTCAACCTGTCTGACCAGCTACCCCCAAGGAGAGAGACAAAGGAAGGGGAAATGCTGCCTGGCTGGGGCAGGGCTGGAAGAGAGTGGGTTAGTTTCTGTCTGGGATCATGGAGGAACCAGCCTAAGCCAGGGGCTGGGATTTAGGGGCCCAGTCTCCCCCATCTCAAGGGGGGCTGAGGCATCCTAGGCCTGCCCTGTAACCAGATGACATCTGTGCTGTGCTGTGCTGTATCCTGGAGAAGGAATAAACTCCCTCCATTCTACGGGCTGGTGGAGTCTGTTCGTGCCATTACGGGGGTGCAGGAGTCAGGGGACCCCAACGCGTCGTCACACTGGTGTCAGAAGTGGGATGCACTGCACCCCGTGGATGGAGCATCCAGCGGCGGCGACTAGGCGCAGTAGAAGCAAGAGCCATGGAACCAGGCGTGCTGGAAACAGAGCGGCGGTTCCTGAGAATCGTGGGCGCAGCAGCACTAGACTGGTGAGTCTGCACCGAGGACCAGCGGGAGATGGCCTATACCCAACTGCTGAAGGCAGAGCTGGTGAAGCTGTGCAGAGAGGGGCTTGCCTGTGCGGAGCGCAGCAAGGCCCAGCTGATTGCCCGGCTGGAAGAGAATGACCAGCCACAGGGCTGGGATCCTGTCCCCGTGGGGAACAGCCAGACCCCCACTGGGAGCGTGTCAGGCTCGGAGAGGGGGCGGAGCGCTGGAGGCCGCTGAAGAGACCGGACTGCCTCCCAGGGGAGCACTGCAAGCCGTAGTCCGCCCAGGGGGGGGTCCAACCCCTCGGAGCTGCGGCGGCTAGAAATCCAGCTGCAGATGAAGGTGGAAGTCCAGGACCGTGAGAGCAGCGACAGCATGAGCTGGCCATGGCAGAGCGGAGAAGCGGCAGGGCCCCAGCTGCGCCGAGTGCAGATGAGCCCCAAAGGCCCAGGGCGGCCAGATGCTTGGAGAAGCTCGTGGTGGCCCAATTGAAGGACATGGGCGACATAGACGGGTTCCTCAGCTCCTTTGAGAGGGCCTGTGGACTGCAACAGGTCCCCCCAGCTGACTGGCTGCAGGAGCTCATCCCCACACTGAACCAGGAGGCTGCCGGGGTGCTCAATCAGCTGGAGGACCTACAGCCAGGGGATTACAACCGAGTCAAGGAGGCCCTGCTGCACAAGTTTGGGCTGACCCCCGAGATGTACAGGAAGAAGTTCCGGGAGGTGCAGAAGGAGCCACGGGAGACCTATGTGGACCTGGCCTCCCGCCTGGCGCAATACTGCCGCAAGTGGGTGTCTGGAGTTGGAGCCCAGACCGCAGAGGAACTGCTCAAGCTGATTATGATGGAGCAGTTCTATAAAGCGTGCACACCCAGCCTGAGGCTGTGGCTCAAAGACCGAAGTCCGGAGAACCCCCAGGAAGCGGGAGGCTGGCGGATGAGTTCACAGAGAGCCGGTCCAGGTGTGAACGGAATCCCGGAGGAAAGGGAATCGCGCAGAGACCGGTTCTCGGCTGAGCGGCGGAGAGAGGCACCTCGAGGCGAGCCCCAGGGACCAGGACCACTCATCGGTGCCCCAGAAAACCAGCCAGGGCCGGGCGGGCGACCCAAAAGAGGCCCGCAGAACCTAACTTGCCATCGCTGTGGGCAACGAGGCCACAAGAGGGCTCAGTGCACCAGGCACAAGAACAGGTCCCATGACCTGGGACTTTCCAGGGTTAACTGGCTGGGGCTGGAGGAAGGGCAGGCTGCCCCAGAGGCAGGGGCTGGCAGGCAAACCTCAGCTCAGAGTGGGGGGAAGGATGCTCAGTGCACCTCCCCTGGGAGGTCTAACCCTCTGGAGGAGGATTCCTCCGTGTACCGGGTGGGGGCAGGGCGACCTCTGCGGAGCGACTGCCTCGTACCCCTGGAGGTGGATGGTAGGAAGGTGACAGGTTTCTGGGACACGGGGGCGGAGGTGACGCTGGCCCGACCCAACGTAGTGGCCCCAGACCGTATGCTGCCCAACACTCAGCTGACCCTGAGGGCATAGACGGCACCCCATTTAAGGTACCAGTAGCCAGGGTGCATCTGAAATGGGAGGCCAAGGAGGGCCCCAAGGAAGTGGGGTGCACCCGCACTTGCCCACCGAGGTGCTGATGGGGAGCGACCTGAGGAGTGGCCAGACGGAACCCCACAGGACCCTGGTCACCACCCGTAGCCAGAGCCAGCGAGGGGCTGGCAGCCCGGAACTCGAGGAGGTTCCCCAACCGGGGGCCCAGGGCCCTGTCCCAGCAGACATGGAGTCGGACCTAGGCAGTGGGGGGAAACACGCCCCTGTCCCAGCCCCAGCCGCTGAATTCCAGGCAGAGGTGCGGGCGGATCCCTCCTTGCAGGCCCTGAGGGACCGGGCCGACCTGGGCGCAGCTCAGCCCCTAGGGGAGATTGCCAGGAGAAGTTCCAGTGGGAGAGGATTTCTGTACCGGGAATGGCTTCCCCGGGAAGGTAGGAGAGTGGGGCTCCAGCGGCAGCTGGTGGTCCCCGCAAAGGTATCGCCGCAAGCTGCTATACCTGGCCCATGACATCCCGTTCTCGGGACACCAGGGGATCCGGCGCACGCGGCTGAGGCTGCTCCAAAACTTCTACTGGCCGGGGATATTTGCGGCCGTGCAGAGGTACTGCCGGTCCTGCGACTCCTGCCAACGGGTGGGAAGGCCCAAGATAGGAAGAAAGCTGCGTTGAGGCCCCTACCCATCATAGAGGAGCCTTTCCAGAAGGTGGCGATGGATATTGTGGGGCCCTTCAACAGAGCAACCCGGACGGGGAAGAAGTACATCCTGGTGGTGGTGGACTTTGCCACCCGCTACCCCGAGGCCGTGGCCCTACCCTCTATTGAGGCAGACACGGTGGCAGACGCACTGCTGACCATTTTCAGCAGGGTGGGGTTCCCAGGAGGTTCTCACGGACCAGGGATCCAACTTCATGTCGGCCCTGCTCCGGTGCTTGTGGGAGAAGTGTGGGGTCCAGCACACCTGGGCCTCGGCGTATCACCCCAGACCAACGGGTTGGTGGAGAGGTTCAATGGGACTCTGAAGCAGATGCTAAGGACCTTTATGCACAAACACCCGCAGGACTGGGACAAGTACCTACACCACCTGCTGTTTGCATACAGGAGGTGCCCCAGGAGTCCACGGGGTTCTCACCGTTCGAGCTGTTATATGGGAGGCGAGTGAGGGCCCCTGGACTTACTGAGAGACGAGTGGGAGGAAGGTCTCCCGGAGAGAGCCGGTTGTGGACTACGTCCTGACGTTCGGGAAAGACTTTCCGAGCTCATGGGCCTGGCCAGAGAGAACCTGAGCAGGGCCCAGAGGAAGCAGAAGGTCTGGCGACCGCAATGCACGGGCCCGGGCCTATGCTACCGGGGACCAGGTGATGGTTCTAATTCCCGTGCGGAAGAACAAGCTGCAAGCCGCCTGGGGACGGCCCCTTCAAAGTTGTTAAGCAGCTGAACGAGGTGAACTACGTGGTGCAGCTGGCCGGGCGGACACGCGGCCAGCGGGTGTATCACGTTAACATGATGAAGCCGTGCTGGGACAGGAGAACTTGGTGCTGGCCGTGTGCAGGCCCTGGGAGGAGCAGGGGAGGATCCCTGGTGGGCCTGTTCCCGGGAACCGGAGAGGACTCTTCGCTGGAGTCAATTTCTCTTCGGACCAGCTCACCCCAGCCCAGCAGGCCGAGATCCAAGAGGTGCTGCGCTCCGCCAGCAGCTGTTCTCCGACAAGCCTGGTCTCACCAACCTGGCTGTCCACCGGGTGGAGACGGGCACTCACCCCCGGTGCGCTGCTCCCGTTCAGGGTCACGGGAAAACAGCCCAGGACCTGGAGAGAGAGGTCGAGGCCATGTTGGCCCTGGGGTGATCAGCCGTCCTCCAGCCCCTGGGCCTCTCCCGTTGTGCTGGTTCCCAAGAAGGGCGGGTCGATCCGGTTCTGCGTGGACTACCGGAAGCTCAACGCCATCTCGGTGTCTGGCGCCTACCCGATGCCAAGGCCCGGCGAGCTCCTGGACAAGCTGGGAGCTCGTTACCTCACCACCCTGGACCTCACCAGGGCTACTGGCAGGTGCTAGACCAGGAGGCCAGACTGAAATCGGCTTTCATCACCCGCTGGGGCTCTGAGTTCCTGGTCCTGCCCTTCGGCCTCAAAGGCGCGGCCACCTTCCAGCGTCTGGTGGACCAGCTGCTGAGGGAATGGAGAACTATGCCCTAGCATACATAGATGATATCTGTATCTTCAGCCAGTCCTGGGAGGACCACGTGGCCCAGGTCAGCCAGGTACTGGATCGGCTGAAGGAGGCTGGGCTGACCGTAAAGGCTGGGAAGTGCAAGGTTGGAATGGCCGAAGTGTCCTACCTGGGCCATAAGGTGGGGAGCGGCTGCTTGAAGCCAGAGCCGGCCAAAGTGGGGGCCATCAGAGACTGGCCTGTACCCCAGACCAAGAAGCAGGTCCAGGCTTTCATTGGGATGGCGGGGTACTACCGGAGGTTTGTGCCCAACTTCAGCTCCATCGCTGCCCCAATCACAGAGCTGTGCAGGAAGGGGAGGCCCGACAGGGTGATCTGGACAGAGCAGTGCCAGAGGGCTCTCTGTGCACTGAAGGAAGCCCTGGTCAGGGCCCCAGTGTTGGTAAACCCGGACTTTGACAAGCCCTTTATCGTGTTTACTGACGCCTCGGACACCGGGCTGGGGCGGTGCTGATGCAGGCGGACGAGAAGGGGAGCGTCACCCCATCGTGTACCTGAGCAGGAAACTGCTGCCCGGGGCGGAGCTCTGCGCGACCGTAGAGAGGAATGCCTAGCGATGGTGTGGGCCCTGCAAAAGCTGCAGCCATACCTGTTTGGCGGCGTTTCACGGTGTACACCGACCACTGCCCCTGACCTGGCTGCACCAGATGAAGGGGGCCAACGCCAAGCTGCTGAGGTGGAGCCTGCTCCTGCAGGACTACGACATGGAAGTGATCCACGTCAAGGGAGCGCCAACATCATCGCCCGGCGCACTATCCCGTGGCGAGGGGCCCGAACTTCCCTAGGTCACGGCGGGTGACCCTGCTCAGTTCGCTCTCGGAGGAGAACTGTGACGTAGTGGAGGTACCTGGCTGGTTTCTATGCTGGCTCTGTGGTAACCCCACTGGCTGCCATCGGTACCACAGCCCAGAAGGACTGGAGATGAGGCATTATGCAAGGGTGTCTCAACCTGTCTGACCAGCTACCCCCAAGGAGAGAGACAAAGGAAGGGAAATGCTGCCCTGGCTGAGGCAGGGCTGGAAGAGAGGGGGTTAGTTTCTGTCTGGGATCATGGAGGAACCAGCCTAAGCCAGGGCTGGGATTTAGGGGCCCAGTCTCCCCCATCTCCAGGGGGGCTGAGGCATCCTAGGCCTGCCCTGTAACCAGATGACATCTGTGCTGTGCTGTATCCTGGAGAAACAATAAACTCCCTCCATTCTACGGGCTGGTGGAGTCTGTTCGTGCCATTACGGGGGTGCAGGAGTCAGGGGACCCCAACGCGTCGTCACACCTTCCTCGTCAGCCCCTGGATAAAGGGCTTTGTCGAGGTGCCGGTACCTATTGAACCCCCATCCCACCCCCCTCTAGCCCTTCTGTGGCTCAGTCTTGAGCCGCCCTTCGGCCCAGAGTTGATTTCCCCCCTTGTCCGTGGCAGTGAGCGAATTAAGGCCACCAGCCCTTCGATCCTCCTTTTAAAGCCTGAGCCTATGTCCACGCGCTAGGACATTGTGCAGCGGAACAGCAGACAGAGAATGCAGCTGGGATTTAATATGGCCCACAGCGCTAAAGGGAAGGGAAGAGGGACAGACAGACGGACAGACCGACCGATCGCACAGCCGCTGTCATTCAGTGGGTTGAATTGTCCCGTCACACCGGGGCAAACTGACCATTCTCAGGGACGCTCCCTCGTTGACTTGTTCTCTGGAACCCCCCTGCCCTTATACAGCCCAGCGCGATGCTGCGTCACACCCGCCTGGGTTCCCCACGTTCTATTGGCCCCGCCCTTGGCTCATGCAAATGAGCTCCCCGGGGCTGTTTGTAGCCCGGCCGCGGGCCGCTCCCACCGCTCAGAGCCAGCGCTGGGCTGCAGCTTCCCCTCCCGCCTGGGGAACTAGACGGCAGACTCAGCCATGACCCCCAGCCTGGCCAGCGCCCTCCTCCTGCTGCTCCCCGCGGGTAAGGGCGGGGCTGCGCTGTTGTGGGGCGCCGGGACATTATGTCCCCTAGTCACTGCGCCTCCGGAATCACTGCCGTATTTCCCCTTTATTTCCTTCCCATCTGCAGGTGTCTGGTCCCAGATCAGCCTGGTGGAGTCCGGTGGGGGAGTCAAGAAGCCCGGAGAGACCCTCACCCTGACCTGCGCCGTGTCCGGATTTTCAATCACTAGCTATGGGGTGCAGTGGTCCCGCCAGCCGGCGGGGAAGGGGCTGGAATTGGTCGCAGTTATATGGGCGGATGGAAGCAATACCTACAGTGATGCTCTTAAAAGCCGCCTCAGCATCACCAGAGACACCTCCAACAGCCAAGTATCCCTGCAGCTGAGCGGCCTGCAGCCCGCGGACACCGCCCTGTATTTCTGCGCCAGAGACACACAGAGAGGCGAAACGTGTCTGCGCCAGCACAAAAACCAGCCGTGCGGAGAAGTAGCCTCCTGTGAGAGCCGCCGAGAGCACCAGCTGCCCCATTTCCCCCGCAGCGTTTTCTCTGCTCTGCCGGTCCCGCACGTTCGGTGCCTCTCGCAGCCAGTGACCGGCCCGTGTCCCGTCCGCCCCTCCTCGCCCAGCGTCCCTCAGTGACTCAGACACATCTAGGCCGAGAGCGGAACCCGGGAGCCCTGAGCGCCAGGCTCTGCCCACGAGCTGGTCATTGCGCTGAGAGCCAGGCGAGGCCCCACTGATATTCCTACCCGCACTATCGCTACCGCTGGACTCTCCTTCCCTCCCGCGGCCGGGGAATGACACGGACCCTGCCGCCCTCCCCGCGGTGGAGCCTGTAGCCCGCCTGTCAGACCAGATCGAGGGCCTGTCTCAGCCCTGCTGTGCAGTGCAGGACACTGTCTAAGCCGCTGTCTCAAAGGTGCCTTGATTGATGCGGACCGCCCGCCCCTCACCCTGGCTTTGCGCCTGCGCCCCTGCGGAGCCCCAGCTAAGTGCGAAGCCTCCTTTTATCCCTTTGTAGGCGTCCCCTGCTCTGTTTGTGCTGCTCTTCCCCCAAGGCGCTCCCTGCCCGGGCTCTGTGCGGTGGGCCCGGGGTTGTTCGCTTCAGGCAGCTCCCAGCGTTTCTCTCCGGCCAAGGCAGGGACATGAGCCTTTCGCTTTGTCTCCTTGTCCTGCCGCCGCGCTCACGGGAGAGATTCTGGCGCCCGGCTCCTGAGATTGCTCCTTGGTCATAGACTCCTGATTCTTCACGTGCCTCGATTGGCGGTGCCCGGACACAGGCCCGGCTGGTGGAGTCCGGAGGGGATGTGAAAAGCCCCGAGACTCGCTCCGCTTCTCCTGCAAAACCTCCGGGTTCTCTTTCCGCGGCCACTAGATGGGCTGGGTTCCCGGGAAAGGGGTCGGAACATGGGCCCCGCCACAGACCGCTCTGGAAGCGGCACCGATTCTACCCGCGAGGGGAGAAGAAAGGAGCATCTGAGAACGTGGCTGACTGCGTTTCCTAAAGATCCCCCGGCGGGGTTCGCCTGCGGGAGCCTGCGTGGCTCGGAAGTTCCCGGGAGACTTTCTAGTCCGGAGAGCGGCTCGTGAGCAGGGGGCGAAGGGGAGACTCTCCTAGTGAAATGGGGGAACTCGGTGACTCATGCTGGTGACAACAATGGGGTGAAAGGGAAGAGAAATGAGGATGTAGCCGCTGGAAAAATGTTCCTTGGAGGTTGTGTCAATGTTGTGACTGAAAGGACCAGAGACGAATTAGTGTGTGTGTGTGTGCGTGTGTGTGGGAGGGGGAGAGAGGGGTTCTCCCTGGGCTGGCCTGGCTTTCCATGTAAGGCCAGAGAAGGATTTAATAGCCTCGTGTTGTAGCCCCTCTATTCTCAGTCCCTGCAGCTTGCAGTGAGAATCTTTCCCTTGCTGCTCCTGCATTCAGTGGGATGTGTCCCTAGGCGGGGCAAGGACGTGTCCCTGGAAAAGCAGAGCGGGTGTGAGCGTTTGTGATGGTGCGTTGCGGTTTTCCCGTCTCCTGCACTCCCGTAATGGCACGAACAGACTCCACCAGCCAGTAGAATAGAGGGAGTTTATTGCTTCTCCAGGATACAGCACAGCATAGATGTAATCTGGATACAGGGCAGGCCTCGGATGCGTCAGCCCCCCCTTGTGATGGGGGAGACTGGGCCACTAAATCCCAGCCTGTTGCCTAGGCTGTTTCCTCCATGATACCAGACAGACAACCTCCCCCACTCTCCTCCACCCCTGCCCACCAGCCAGGGCTGACCTCGCCCTCCTTTCTTTGTTCCACTCCCTGGGAAGTAACTGGTCTGACAGGTTCAGAGCCCCCTTTGCATAATGACTCATCCCCTGCCCTGCTGGGCCTGCTACAGACAGCAGCCTGTGGAGGTCACCCACAGCCCAAGCCTAGCAACCAGCAAGGTACTGTAGCCAGACAGGAACCCCTCCGTAACATCCATCTTTGCTTGCCTGGATATGGCAGGCTGCTGTAACCCTGAATGGCTGTAAACAGAGATATGCCAGTTGCTGACCAAGAGGCTGCAGAGGAGTGTCCTTGACTGAACCCATATTGATACGAACACACAGCCGTCCGCGGGGGGAGGAATCTCTCGCCCAGTAAAAAAATGTCTAGTACTCACAATTTAGTTATCTCTCTTGCAAGTGTAAATTAAGTTGAAACTTGCTTGTAAGAACTGGCGTCACAAAGACGAACCAACACAATCTGGCATCTTAGATAAGAAAGAGGATACGGGCCCCTATGGGTATAAAGATGGGTCCAGCAGCACATTTACTCTGAGTGTCAATCTACCATCTATCTGCTGGTCGGGTTAGGTGTTTGACCTCCCGAGGTTCCACGGCGACGCCCACCTCGTATTCGTCTTTCCTAGGAATTGAGGACCGGCCCTGGCTTGACCGCTGGAGTCGAGAGGCACAGAAGGGGTAAAAATTGTACCTGGATGTGGTCCTTTGTCTTAAGTGTACACATATAAATTTAGAGCTCTTTAAAGATTAAGCTGTCACTTGGTACCATTATTTCTATTTTCTATCTTTATTTTCTTTGTAACCATTTTTAAGATCTATATTTGCTAGCAGTTAAGAAATAGAGCAATAGCCATTGTAACCATATGATTTATAAGCTTGTTTAATAAACCTGTAACTGTTTAAGTTTTAACCTGACTCCTTCAGTTGCTGTAACAGAACCAAGCACAATTTAAAGAACTTCAGCCGGTCATAAGGGACAGGTATAGGAAGAGCTTGGGCGTTTGGATCTGTGTCACTCCCAGGTGACAGGTCCGTTGGGGCACCTCTCAGTCTGTCCTAGGCTGCCCGCTGCGAAGGATTTTTGCATCCTAGCAGCTAAAATCTGAGGTGTAATAAGCTCTTCCTATAAACAGGGGCGTCTGTTGGCCTGCTGGCTACCCTCTGCGACGGGACCCCGGTCCTAGCAGTAAAGACACGGACGTTAAACCTTTTCTTGGAAACACACACACACACACACTGCCCTGACCGTCGGCTGACAGGTACCCACACTACGTCACAGTTCTCCCCCCTCTGAGAGCAAACTGAGCAGGGTCACTCCGCTCATGACCTAGGGAAGTTCGGGCCCCTCGCTATGGGACAGCGCGTCGGCGATGATGTTGGCGCTCCCCTTGACGTGGATCACTTCCATGTCGTAGTCCTGCAGGAGCAGGCTCCACCTCAGCAGCTTGGCGTTGGTCCCCTTCATCTGGTGCAGCCAGGTCAGGGGGCAGTGGTCAGTGTATACCTGAAATGCCAGCCAAACCTAGGCTCTGTAGAAAAGAAAAGAAAAGAAAAGAAAAGAAAAGAAAAGAAAAGAAAAGAAAATCGGGTGTATTTAAATTGCTCAGGTGCTCCAAAGCAGGGGGTTGAGGGTGGTGCAGGGGGTGTGCTGAAATCAGAGCTTCAAATTCCCAGAGCCCTAAGGGAGTTAGGCGCCAGGTTTCTGTGAGACCCTAGCCTAAAGTAACAGGAATGGTCAGTTCCTTTCAAAATCTCCCTTTAAGGGACATTGTCCGGGTCACAGATACAGTCGGTGCCTCACTCGGAAGAGAATCCCCATCAACTCCCTTGTCCTGTTCTAACCATTCGGTCCCATGCGCTGCCCTCTGAAAGCTGGTAACAGACCCCAGGGCCCGATCTTCCAGCCCATTCTGCTTTACACCCTAAACTCCAATCTGCTCCCAAACCGGGGACAGAGGCCACGGGCTCCTGGTTCTCGAAGATCGTCTGCCAGGAGCCACCGGGGCCGATTCCCTTCCCAGATATGGGGCAGGGGCCAGGACTCCCCCACGCAGGGCTCTCTGCTCTGTGTGCAGGTCTGGGTGCAGAAAGCAGCGCTCCTGATTCCTAATCTCCACTCCCTTTTCTAACCCCCTGGGTGCTAATTCCCCCCCGAGTGGGGAAGAACCAGGAGTCCGAGCTCCCGCCTGCCCCTGTGCTCACTCGCCAGACCCCACCCCCACCCGGAGCCGGGAAGAGAAACTTGGATTCTGACTCCCAGTCCCTGGCTCTGAGCCACCGGACCACACTGAGAACAGAGGAGACCGCGGCTCCTTCTCCAGCCACCGCCAGTTCTGTCTCCCTGGGAGTGGCCCGGCCCAAGTTCCACAGATCCATCCAATAAAGCGCAGGAGGGGGCTGTGGAGGAGAGGGGGAAGGGGGTGTAGCCACAAAGTAGCCATTGGCCTGTTTTTGTACCAGCCACCTAAGCCCGAATATTTCATGCAAATCAGCCACCTGGGGTCGTGTTTATACAGAAACCCCCAGGGGTTTCTCTCCATCCTCATGCTGAATAATGAGGAAAGCTCCCGTCGCTGCCCTTCTCCTCCCCCTGCTGTGGCCCTGTGAGTTTTGTGTGTGTGTGTGTGTGTGTATGTGTGTGTGTGAGAGAGAGAGAGAGAGAGAGAGAGCAGGGGGTGAGGCAGGGAGGGGTGGATTCCACCTTCTTTCTGTTTTTTGCTTATAGTCTGGATTCTCCCTGCGGCTTCACTTCTTGGTGTCTCTCCCCTCTCCAAGGTGTCCTCTCCCCGATCCAGCTGGTCCCGTCCGCCCCGGCAGTGGTGGCTCCTGGCGCGGACCTGACAGTGACTTGTGCCGTATCTGGGGACTCCATCTCCACACAAGCCTGGTGGAACTGGGTGCGGGAGCTGCCCGGCCACAGGCTGCAATGGGTCGGGCGCGTCCATTTCTCTGGGGGCACAAACTACGCGGCAGCGCTGAAATCCCGAGCGACCATCTCCAAGGATGACGCCAAGAATGAGTTTTACCTGAAGCTCCGCTCGCTGAGCGCTGGGGACACCGCCACGTATTACTGCACCCGCTGGGACCCACCGTGATACATGCCGCGGCAAGATTCTCTCAAGAACATGAGAAGGGCCAGACTGGGTCAGACCAAAGGTCCCTCTAGCCCAGTGTCCTGTCTGCCCACAGTGACCAGTGCCAGGTGCACCAGAGGGAGTGAACAAAAACAAACCTGCGGATCAGGCCTCTGGGGAGTTTCCCTCAGTGCACGAAAGCGAGAATGAAATTTCTGTGGCTTTTCCTTTCCCCGTTCTCGGCCCCCGGCTGTGAGTGTGTGTTCAGGAGCAGGAGAACTGAGGTCAGGGCCAGAGATTCATGGGCTGGCTCATTTGTTTCATGGTCTTGTTTCGCTGTCCCCACGTGTCCGCTCGCAGGTGCAGTTGGTCGAGTCAGACCAGGCGCAGTGAAGCCCGGAGAGACCCTGACCCTGAGCCTGACCTGCGCTGTGACCGGGTCTCTATCACTCGCAACAGCTCCGCATGGAACTGGGTCCGGCAGCCCGCAACCCCCGGGACAGGGCTGGAGTGGGTAGCTCGGATATTCCCCTATGACTGGAGCAAGTGGTTTGCCGCGTCTCTCCAAAGCCGGACCAGCGTCTCTGCAGACACGGCCAAGAACCAAGTGTCCCTGCAGTTGCAGACAACGCCCCCTATTATTGTGCCAGACACAGTGACACAGAGCGCAGCGGGGCTGGTGCAAAAGGGGAGGCGCGTTGTCTGGAATCACTGGAGCCCGGTCACACTCAGTCTGCATCAGAAGCGGGCAGACACTGGCTGAGGGGGGTGAGGAGGGGGAAGGGAAAGGAGGCGAGTCAAGCTCCTCGGAGCCCAATCTCCTGTCTCCGAGCAGGGCCCCGCACTGAGGATGTGAGACGCTCCGCCCTGCACATCGGGCCTGGCCCGGTCTCCCACAGAGACCGGCTGAAACCAGCGTCGCTCAGAATGCGGGGCTGGCCCGGCAGGTGGCGTCAAAACGTGTCTCCCGCCGCCCTCTGCAGCACGTGCTGTTATCGCGGGGCGAGCGGATTATTTACCAACCCAGGTAAACTGCCCAGATGATCTCGCTCGCTGATTGAACAGGCCAGTTACCCCTTGTGACGACGCGTTGGGGTCCCCTGACTCCTGCACCCCCGTAATGGCACGAACAGACTCCACCGGCCCGTAGAATGGAGGGAGTTTATTGCTTCTCCAGGATACAGCACAGCACAGCACAGCACCGATGTAATCTGGTTACAGGGCAGGCCTAGGATGCCTCAGCCCCCTTGAGATGGGGAGACTGGGCCTAAATCCCAGCCCTGGCTTAGGCTGGTTCCTCCATGATCCCAGACAGAAACTAAACTAACTCTCTTCCAGCCCTGCCCCCCAGCCCGGGCAGCATTCCCCCTTCCTTTGTCTCTCTCCTTGGGGGGTAGCTGGTCAGACAGGTTGAGAGACCCTCTTTGCATAATGACTCATCCTTCTGGGCTGTGGTACCGATGGCAGCCATTGGGGATTACCACAGAGCCAGCATAGGAACTAGCCAGATACCCCCACTACGTCACACCCCTCGCACCACCGGATACACGGACTGGCGGTAAGAACGTGACAGGCGCAGGCAGAGCCGGAAAAACTCTTCTGAGGCCCGGGGCAATGAGATTTCCCGGGAGCTCCTAGGCTCTGCGGGGAAGGCCAAAAATGCGGGGTTTAGAGAGAGACGGGAATGTGAATGGAGTGTGGGGGCCACAAGGGGCACATAGCCCCAGTACCCTGGCAGGATGGGCAAGGGGGCAGGGCCCGAGTACCTGAGCACCGGGTAGCAAGGGACCCGAGAGCAGCCAGCTGGCCCCGAATCCCTGTGCGGCCTGGTAATTGCAGGATGGGCCTGGCATCCACAGCACCTCCCCCCTCCCACCACCACTCACTGGCCCACCACTCACTGGCCGTGGCGGGAGCAGCAGAGCAACACGCCCCCGGCTCCATCTGCTCCCCTGGTGGCTCGCTCTGGGGCGGGGACAGGACCACACCGGCGAGAAGCCTGCGGCCACGTGGCTTCCTCGCCGGTGACAGTGAGCGCCGGGGCGTGTGGCCAGGTGCACCCTCTCTTGCTGTTCCCCTTTGTCCCCTGCCCGGCTACTTTCCCTTTGTGATGGCACCTTGGGGTTTTCCCGTCCCCTGCACCTCCGTAATGGCATGGACAGACTCCACCAGCCAGTAGAATAGAGGGACTTTATTGCTTCTCCAGGATACAGCACAGCACAGATGTAACCTGGTTACAGGGCAGGTCTAGGATGCCTCAGCCCCCCTTGAGATGGGGGAGCCTGGGCCCCTAAATCCCAGCCCGTTGCCTAGGCTGCTTCCTCCATGATCCCAGCCAGAAACCTAACTAACTCACTTCCAGCCCTGCCCCCAGCCAGGGCTCCACTCCCCTTCTTCCCATTGTTCCGCTCCCTGGGAGATAACTGGTCAGACAGGTTCGAAGCCCCCTTTGCATAATGACTGATCCCCTGCCCTGCTGGGCCCTGCTGCAGACAGCAGCCAGTGGAGGTCACCCACAGCCCACTGCCCAGCATAGCAACCAGCAAGGTACCCACACTACGTCACACCCTTAACCCCCCCCTCCCGTCGGGCAACACTTGAGAGAGGGTCCTGGGGTCTGTCTATCGGGCGCTGAGCAGCTGAAGAGCCGGGTCTGGCTGGACTGGAGAGTGTGGACCAAGGGCAGTCAGGGGCGTGGCCCATCCGGAGGGGGCGGAGCCGCGTGAGCACCTATGCAGATGTCTGTGCGAGCGGAGCACTGTGGGAGTGGGAGCGGGCTGACGAGCGGGGCCCTAATTTGCAAGCGGGGCTCTGGGTGGGGTCTGGGGACAGGGAAGGGGCAGATTGCAGCAGCGGGAAGCGGTGCCGGCGGGGTTGTTTGTCGGTGGAGGTGGGAGCCACCGTGATGTGAGAGTTCGGGGCGCTTGAGGGCTGGCGGGGGCTCTGGGACAAGAATTTATACTTACCTGGCAGGGGAAATACCACGCTCAGGAAGGTGGTTTTCCCAGGTTGAGCTACGTCTGTTGTACTGTGGGTGCGCTGACTCCTGCGATTTTCTCAAATAGAAGGAAGCTCGACTGCACAATTTGTGATAGTGGGGGGACTGCGTGCGCGCTTTCCTCTGGTTTTGTTGTTGAAAGAAAAATAATCTTGCCGGAATGTGTAAAGCGGGGCAGTGTTTGATGCTTGGGATTGTGTCCCTTTCGCTTTGAAACTTGCACTCGAGGTTCAGTTTATCATTCCTGTTAAGCATCATCAGTTTATTTCCCTGCTAGTTTGGGCTCGTTGCTTGTTTCTGTTCCTTTGTATTTCTCTTGTCGGTAGGACAATGGTCTGACCAAAACCGCGTGGTACTCCCCCCCTCTGGGAAGTTCTGGTCCAAGCTGCAAGCTCCCCACCCCCACTCACCTCTGGGCCTGGCTTGGATGTTGGACACCCCCGAGTAACGCAAACATTTAAGAAAACGAAGGTCGAAAGAAACTGCCCGGGCCGCTGTCAGGGCGGGGGGTGGTCTAACAAAGCGGCCCACTCCAGGGCCTCTCTGTCCCCTCATCAGGTGGTCTGGTCTCCGAACTCAGCCGTGGGTTCAAATCCCGCTCCGGGCACCGCCTTTGCTTCCTGTGCGGAGAAGTAACCTCATTTCCATGTCCCCCTGTCATTGCAAGGACACGCCGCCGGTTCGGGGCACCTGTGGCTCGTTCCCCAGAGAGTCTCTGGTTTCTCCATCACATCTCTGGGCACTGAAGACCGAACGAACTGGCCCCTGCTTTGCATGCCACGCGCGCTATGCAAACGAGGGTTTTGTTTCCTCTCCAGCACAGACTATTTCCGTCCTCTCGTCCCGTGGCCCCTCCCAACGCCCAGCCAGTGTCGCTCCCTCCGGATCTCGGTGCCTGTGTCTGTCCGGCTGCCCAGCGGGGAGATGAAATTCCTGCTCCCGTCTCTCCTGCTATGTGCCCTGGCAGCAGGTAAGTTCCTAGGCGCGAGCTGTCTCTGCCCCCGCGGAGTCCGCCGCGCCCCGCGCTCTGGCTGAGGTTTCTCCTGGCTCTTTGCAGGTGGCCGCTCCCAGGTGACACTGCGGCAGCCCGGAGCCGCCCAGGTGAAGCCTTCACAGACCCTGAGCCTCACCTGCTCCGTGTCCGGATTCTCTCTCACCACTAGCGGCATTGGAGTGGGCTGGATCCGACAGCCCACGGGGAAAGGACTGGAGTGGTTCTCCACTGTGTTCTGGGGTGATGACAAGTTAACTACCACGCGTCCCTGAAAAGCCGCTTGAGCATCTCCAGGGACACGTCGAAGGGCGAGGTGTATTTGGAAATGAGAGGCCTGGAAGCTGGAGACAGCGGCACCTATTACTGCATCAGGCTGCACAGTGACACAGAGACCAGCAGGGACTCACACAAAAAGGGGGAGAGGATTCCTAATAGTGCAGCGAGGCCAGATCAGCTCAGAGCAAAGAGATTTCCCCAACCAACCTCCCTGTCAACCGGAAGAAAAAGGAAAGCGGAGGAAACGCAACTGGGCAACTCTCCCTGAATGGCTGGGGTGGACATTTTTTTTCCGAGAAAGAAAGAAAGAAAAGTTCAAGTGCAGATACATTTACAGAGGAGGGGTATGGGGGAGGGAAGAAAGAAAGGAGGGAGGCAGAGATGAATTGTGTGTGTGGGGGGGAGTGTACGGAGGCAGGCAGATGTGTGCGGGCAGGGGGGGCAGATGCTGTTGCACATTCTTCATGCACACACACGGCAAGTAAAGAAAACGGCGACCCTGGTTGCTAATGTTTGCAGAAGTGACCTTGTCTCTCTCCTAACCTGTCACGCGAATGTCCCTGACTCTGTTCATCTGCCACTAACCTAACTCTCCGACTTCTAAAGTCAGTCTGGGGAGCAGGTGGAGTGAACAGTTCAATGGTGCACAAGTGTGAACAGGGCATTCCCCGCATAAATGACCCCACCCGGTCACACACCCCTTTGTGGCTGTCATCACTCTAGTCATTTCCAATGCAGACACACTTGCGGGAAATGGACTGTGGGTCTCTGCCAAGGAGTCTGTATTTTATAATTCACTAGCATTACCCGTCCCGTTGGGAGTGGGACGGGAGACGTGCAGTCAGCGTGGCCTGGTTTGGAGCTGCAGTTGGGTTGCAGGAGTTATGATCAGATTCTGTGCTGGGCGGTGCTGGCCGAGCAGGGTAACATTCCAGTGAATGCCGAGAACGATGGAGGTTTGGTGTCTATTTATTTATTTCCTCCCAGATACTTGCAGAGAAAGGGCTCGTGCATTCTGCGCACACCCCAAAACTCACAAGTGCTGCATCGCCTCCCTATAAACGCCATTCCCGAGAACCGCTCCCTCGGTCACCCGCTGGCCAGGTGCGCTGGGGATGGGAAAAGGGCGTTGGTCAGATGCGGGTCCGACGGGAACTGGCGGCGCTGAGCTGCGAACGGGCGGTCGGAGTCCGATGGGTTTGGTGCTACCCTTGGCGTGACACCCGCTCCCCGTGCGCGGCCATCCCCGAGCGTTTCCGCCGGAAGGGGCGGCCAGTGACGTTTCCGACAGTGGATCGGGAGCCATCGCAGTGTCCCCGCCTGGGAGTCACGTCCCCGAAGAGCATCCCGGGGCCGCTGTTGTCAGTGTGAATCCCGCGGGGAGGGGACGCGCCGAGATGCGGGCGGGCAGGGACTGAGGCGGACAAAGCGCTGTCCCGGTCAGTGTCCGGGGCTGTGTCGCTGCTTCTCGGGGTGACGCGATTTCCTGGGGGCTTCCCCACAGTCACACGATGAGCATCGGCCCCTGCTGCGTTTGTCACCGCCCATGCGCCGCCCCTGGGAAGTGTCCAGCCCCTCCGCGATGGCTTCCCACAGGCAGGTGGAGCAATGTCCTGGGCTGCGCTGGGGCAGCGATCCCTGGGGACAGCTGCTGTGTGTGTCAATGGCGCCCCCCCCCATGGGGTGTTTCCCCTTCCCCCACTGCAGGGGCCAATCAGCACGTGCTGTCAGTCTCCGGGCGTCTGCGGAGTGGCCCAGCGGCCTGCGATTTTCAGCTCCCATATTCCGTGTCCGGTGGAGCACAAGGTGTGACGTAGTGGGGGTATCTGGCTAGTTCCTATGCTGGCTCTGTGGTAATCCCCAATGGCTGCCATCGGTACCACAGCCCAGAAGGATGAGTCATTATGCAAAGAGGGTCTCTCAACCTGTCTGACCAGCTACCCCCAAGGGAGAGAGACAAAGGAAGGGGGAATGCTGCCCGGGCTGGGGGGCAGGGCTGGAAGAGAGTTAGTTTAGTTTCTGTCTGGGATCATGGAGGAACCAGCCTAAGCCAGGGGCTGGGATTTGGGGCCCAATCTCCCCCATCGCAAGGGGGGCTGAGGCATCCTAGACCTGCCCTGTAACCAGATTACATCGGTGCTGTGCTGTGCTGTATCCTGGAGAAGGAATAAACTCCTCCATTCTACGGGCTGGTGGAGTCTGTTCGTGCCATTACGGGGTGCAGGAGTCAGGGGACCCCAATGCGTCGTCACACTGGTGTCAGGAGTGGGATGCACTGCACCCCGTGGATGGAGCATCCAGTGGCAGTGACTAGGCGCAGTAGAAGCAAGAGCCATGGAACCAGGCGTGCTGGTGTGACGGCGTTGGGGTCCTGCAACAGACTCCACCGTAGAATGGAGGAGTTTATTCCTTCTCCAGGATACAGCACAGCACAGCACAGCACCGATGTAATCTGGTTACAGGGCAGGTCTGGATGCCTCAGCCTTGCGATGTTGGGCCCCTAAATCCCAGCCCTGGCGCCTCCATGATCCCAGACAGAAATAACTCACTCTCTTCAGCCCTGCCCTCAGCCAGGCAGCATTTCCTTCCTTTGTCTCTCTCCTTGAGTAGCTGGTCAGACAGGTTGAGAGACCCTCTTTGCATAATGCCTCATCTCCAGTCCTTCTGGGCTGTGGTACGATGGCAGCCAGTGGGGGTTACCACAGAGCCAGCATAGAAACCAGCCAGGTACCTTGTGACGTAGTGGGGGTACCTGGCTAGTTCCTATGCTGGCTCTGTGGTAATCCCCAATGGCTGCCATCGGTACCACAGCCCAGAAGGACAGGGGATGAGTCATTATACAAAGAGGGTCTCTCAACCTGTCTGACCAGCTACCCCCAAGGGAGAGAGACAAAGGAAGGGGGAATGCTGCCCGGGCTGGGGGGCAGGGCTGGAAGAGAGTTTAGTTTCTGTCTGGGATCATGGAGGAACCAGCCTAAGCCAGGGGCTGGGATTTAGGGCCCAGTCTCCCCCATCTCAAGGGGGGCTGAGGCATCCTAGGCCTGCCCTGTAACCAGATGACATCTGTGCTGTGCTGTGCTGTGCTGTATCCTGGAGAAGGAACAATAAACTCCTCCATTCTACGGGCTGGTGGAGTCTGTTCGTGCCATTACGGGGTGCAGGAGTCAGGGGACCCCAACGCGTCACACTGGTGTCAGGAGTGGGATACACTGCACCCCGTGGATGGAGCATCCAGCGGCAAGCGACAAGGCTCAGTAGAAGCAAGAGCCGTGGAACCAGGCGTGCTGGAAACAGAGCGAAGCGGCGGTTCCTGAGAATCGTGGGCGCAGCAGCACTAGACTGGTGAGTCTGCACCGAGGGGACCAGCGGGAGATGGCCTATACCCAACTGCTGAAGGTAGAGCTGGTGAAGCTGTGCAGAGAGAGGGGTTTGCCTGTGCGGAGCGCAACCAAGGCCCAGCTGATTGCCCAGCTGGAAGAGAATGCCCAGCCACAGGGCTGGGATCCTGTCCCCGTGGGGAGCAGCCAGACCCCACTGGGAGCGTGTCAGGCTCGGAGAGGGGCGGAGTGCTGGAGGCCGCCGAAGAGACTGGACTGCCTCCCAGGGAAGCCCTGCAAGCCGTAGTCCGGCTAGGGCAGGGGCCAGCCCAGTGGAGCTGCGGCGGCTAGAAATCCAGCTGCAGATGAAGGAATTGGTAGTCCAGGACCGTAGAGAGCAGCGGCAGCATGAGCTGGCCATGGCAGAGCGGAGAAGCGGCGGGGCCCCGGCTGCGCCGAGTGCTGACGTGCCCCAAGGGCCCAGGGCGGCCAGACGCTTGGAGAAGCTCGTGGTGGCCCAATTGAAGGACATGGGAGACATAGACGGGTTCCTCAGCTCCTTTGAGAGGGCCTGTGGACTGCAACGGGTCCCCCCAGCTGACTGGCTGCAGGAGCTCATCCCGCACTGAACCAGGAGGCTGCCGGGTGCTCAATCAGCTGGAGGACCTACAGCCAGGGGATTACAACCGAGTCAAGGAGGCCCTGCTGCACAAGTTCGGGCTGACCCCCGAGATGTACAGGAAGAAGTTCCGGGAGGTGCAGAAGGAGCCACGGGAGACCTATGTGGACCTGGCCTCCCGCCTGGCGCAATACTGCCGCAAGTGGGTGTCTGGAGTCGGAGCCCAGACTGCAGAGGGGCTGCTCAAGCTGTTCATGATGGAGCAGTTCTATGAAGCATGCACACCCAGTCTGAGGCTGTGGCTCAAGGACCGAAGACCAGAGACCCCCCAGGAGGCCGGGAGACTGGCAGATGAGTTCACGGAGAGCCGGTCCGGGTGTGAACGGGAGTCCCGGAGAGAAAGGGAATCGCACAGAGACCGGATGTCGGCTGAGCGACGGAGGGAGTCAACTACGAGGCGAGCCCAAGGAACAGGACGTCTGTGCCCCAGAGAACCAGCCAGGGCCTGGACAGAGACAGCCCAAAGCCTAACTTGCCATCGCTGTGGGCAAAAAGGCCACAAGAGGGCTCAGTGCACCAGGTCCCATGACCTGGGACTTTCCAGGGTTAACTGGCTGGGGCTGGAGGAAGGGCAGGCTGCCCCAGAGGCAGGGGCTGGCAGGCAAACCTCAGCTCAGAGTGGGGGGAAGGATGCTCAGTGCACCCCCCCTGGGAGGTCTGACCCTCGGGAGGTGGATTTCTCCGTGTACCGGGTGGGGCAGGACGGCCCCTGCGGAGCGAGTGCCTCATACCCCTGGAGGTGGATGGTAGGAAGGTGACGGGTTTCTGGGACACGGGGGCGGAGGTGACGCTGGCCCGATCTGACATAGTGGCCCCAGACCGGATACTACCCCACACGCAGCTGACCCTGAAGGGCATAGACGGGTCCCCGTTTAAGGTGCCTGTAGCCAGGGTGCATCTGAAATGGGGGGCCAAGGAAGGTCTCAAGAAAGTGGGGGTGCACCCGCACTTGCCCACGGAGGTGCTAATGGGGAATGACCTAGAGGAGTGGCCCCAGGAATCCCAGCGGGCTCTAGTCACCGCCCGTAGCCAGAGCCAGCGAGGGGCTGGCAACCTGGATCCAGGGAAGGACTCCTGGCAGGGTCCCCAGGGTCCCATCACCGTGGACACGGGGTCCAGCCAAGCGGGGACCCCGGACCTAGGCAAAGGTGGGGAACAGGTCCCGATCCCTGCCCCAGCGGCTGAATTCCAGGCTGAGGTGCAGGCAGACCTCCTTGCAGAGGCTGAGGGACGAGGCTGGCCTCCGGGCAGCTCAGCCCCTGGGGAGAGGAGGCCAGGAGAGATTCCTGTGGGAACGGGATTCCTGTTCCGGGAATGGCTTCCCAGGAAGGTGAGGGCATGGGGGTCCAGCGGCAGCTGGTCGTCCCCCAAAAGTATCACCTCAAGCTGCTGTATTTGGCTCATAACGTCCCCTTTGCGGGCCACCGGGGGATCCAGAGCACACGGCTGAGGCTGCTCCAACACTTCTACTGGCCGGGATTATTTGCAGCCGTGCAGCGGTACGGCCAGTCCTGCGACTCTTGCCAGAGGGGCGGGAAGGCCCAAGACGGGAGGAAAGCTGCTCAGGGGCCCCTACCCTGTATAGAGGAGCCTCTGGGCTTGCTGAGAGAGTTATGGGAGGGGAAGACCTCCCGGGATGGAGCGTCGGGGGTGGAGGCCGCCCTGGCTGTCCAGAGAAGGCTCGCTGGGCTCATGGCCCCGGCCCGAGAGACCCTGGCCAGAGATCAAGGCCAGCGGAAGGATGGGTGCGACCACAGAGGACAGGCCTGTGCCAGTCGCCCTGGAGCGATGCGGCGAGTGGACAGAGGGAAGCCAGTTCATGTGGGGCCTTGCCACGGCCAGCCCGAGTCAAGGGGGAGCACCCATGTCCCCAGGGCGGGTTCCCACGCAGAGGACCCGAACTTCCCTAGGTCACGAGCGGAGTGACCCTGCTCAGTTCGCTCTCGGAGGGGGGAGAACTGTGACGTAGTGGGGGTATCTGGCTAGTTCCTATGCTGGCTCTGTGGTAATCCCCAATGGCTGCCATCGGTACCACAGCCCAGAAGGATGAGTCATTATGCAAAGAGGGTCTCTCAACCTGTCTGACCAGCTACCCCCCAGGGAGAGAGACAAAGGAAGGGGGAATGCGGCCCGGGCTGGGGGGCAGGGCTGGAAGAGAGTTAGTTTAGTTTCTGTCTGGGATCATGGAGGAACCAGCCTAAGCCAGGGGCTGGGATTTAGGGGCCCAGTCTCCCCCATCTCAAGGGGGGCTGAGGCATCCTAGACCTGCCCTGTAACCAGATTACATCGGTGCTGTGCTGTGCTGTGCTGTATCCTGGAGAAGGAATAAACTCCCTCCATTCTACGGGCTGGTGGAGTCTGTTCGTGCCATTACGGGGGTGCAGGAGTCAGGGGACCCCAACGCGTCGTCACACAAGGCATTGATGCCCCAGAGCCGACTGTTCTGAGCACGCGCAGTGGGGGCTGATTTCTGCCCATGTCGAACTGCCGGAAAAATCTGGCGGGGAGTCACCCAGCAGCCCCCACGTTGTCTTGGGATTTCCAAGCATTTCAGCTGCGAGGAGACGTTCAGTAACAGCCTCTCCCACCCCCACCCTTCCCGCCTGGTGAAGTAAGTCTCACATTTCCATCGCGCTCCCAGAGGCCTCTGCGGCCAGCTGAGGGTTCTGAGCGGCACAGAAGCGCTGAACCCGGCAAGCCCGCTAGGTCTGGCTGGGCTGCCGGGCTGACGCAGCGGTGCTGGGGCACTCGTATCCGGCTTCCCACGGTACCGGGCCTTGCCCTAAGCTGGGAGCCAGTGGCCGGCCCGGTGTGACGCCGCCGGGGGATTTTTTTCTTAAGTTTGTGCAGTGGCAATATCTAGCTAATGAGGTTAATCGGAGGCGCGATTATTGCAAATTGAAAACTTTTCCCAATTACCCCCCGTGACGATTTGATATACAGTCGGTGTCAGCCTTTTTTAGTAGTCTCTGCGGAGACTGGACAGTTTTGTTCAATAAAAGAACGAACTGGATTTTTTTTGTGATGGGTTGTGCTAGTGTTACTTATTCGTTGCGTCACCTGACTTTATTTTTTTGCGTTTTAAGTTTTTTCTGTGATTTCTCATGGTTTAATGTAGAGGTTTGTACTGAAAGTTCTAAGGCAGCCGTTCATTTCTGCTGTTTTGTAGAAACTCAAGTTTTCAGGTGTGTTATAAACCGTTTTCTGTGAGAAATGGCTTGTTGGACGCCTTTCATTTTATAGTTTATGCTCGTGTTGCTACATCCAGGTCATTGCTAAAGATAATAAAGACCACCAGACTCAGAATAAATCCCTGGGGAGCCCCACTAGAGATCTCCTTCCAATCTGACTGTGACGACGCGTCGGGGTCCTCTGACTCCTGCACCCCCGTAATGGCACGAACAGACTCCACCAGGTAGTAGAATAGAGGGAGTTTATTGCTTCTCCAGGATACAGCACAGCACAGATGTAATCTGGTTACAGGGCAGGCCTAGGATGCCTCAGCCCCCCTTGAGATGGGGGAGACTGGGCCCCTACATTCCAGCCTCTTTCCCTAGGCTGTCTCCTCCATGATCCCAGACAGAAACTAACTCACTCACTTCCAGCCCTGCCCCCATCCGGGGCTCCACTCCCCTGCTTCCCATTGTTCCGCTCCCTGGGAGATACCTGTCTGACGAGTTTCGAAGCCCCTTGTATAATGACTCATCCCCTGCCCTGCCGGGCTGTGCTGCAGACAGCAGACAGTGGAGGTCACTCACAACCCACTACGTCACACTGACATTGTCCCATTAATAGCTACGTTCCCCAACACTGAAAAATGCAGCAGTTGCCATCCGTTAGCACACAGCGTTATCTGAGGCAGCACCGTCACCTCCTGCCCTACAGGGACTTTCCCAAACGTTGTCAAAATCAGTTTTTTAAAAGCTGCAGTTTGTTTTTGATGTGATTGGAAATTATCTCTAAAAACACGCCCAATTTGAAAGCTCTCTCCTTTAAGGTCCCTCATCGTAGAGACAAAGGCCAGGTCTTCTCCTCCAAGAGAGGCAAACGCCATGAGGCTGTCAACAGAAAACTCCACTTGCCCCGTAACTCCAGAGACATGCAAGTGGTTTGTTCGGTAAATTGGTCTCTCATCTAAGCGAATGAAACAAAGCACCTTCCTCTAGACTCTAGACACTTTCCTTCCTCACCCTGAGCTACCCCGCCCTGTTCTCAAACTTCCTAAACTGAAACCGCCCTTTGAGTAATAATCTTTGGTTGAACCTTCCCCCACCACAACCAAGACAGGCTGGGTGCCCTGCTGGGTGAGTCAGGTGGAGGTGGCGATGCTTCTCCAGACCTGCCCTATAGAACTGGCTTGAGGCCTGCTGGCCCCCTCTCCCCAAATAGAAGTCACCCTACACCCCTGCCTGAGTCCCCATCCTCTCAGCGAGATCGGTTCCTTTGCATTTCTAACCCAGACTGCAGGAATCATCTATATCCGCCCCCCCCCCCCCCCACACACACACCGCGCCAGCCATCAGCCGGTCCCTGTTAGATACGCGCCTCATACAGGAGGAAGCAGGGAGAAATCGGAATGTGCAGTGTGATATTCAGAGAGACACAGCACTAACCCCAGCGATCCGCTAATGTGAGGCGTACAGCCCCAAAGACTCTTCATCATTAAAAAAGTGAACAAGTCCAATTTTTACTGAATGACTCGGGAAAGACAGAAAGAAAGAATCGCTCCCCCGTACCTAGTAAAATCTCCTGCAGGGAAAGTGCCGCGTGTTTATCAGCAGGTGGCGCTGTTGCTATAAGGGACGGACTAGCCCAGAGACGAACCCCCTGCCCCTACATAGATCAATCAGTGCTCTCCCAAAAGGGCTTTGGGAGCCAGGCCATTGGCTCCCATAACATCTGGCAACAGCCAGTCTCTCAATCCCTGTGTGAGGAAACACAGTCTCTCATCGCCGCCGGCTTCATTCCTTACAGGTGTCCCAAAGTGTCAGGAGGATCCCGGCGACAGACACCGGGGCTTGGGCAGTCTGACTCCTGTACCCAGAGCCCTAGGGCGAGTGAGTCGGATCCCCAACAGGGTGATTGTCTCTTATAAGGCGGGATATGCAAATGAGGGAGTCAGTGTCCTGCTTAAATCTGTCCCTCCCTCTGCCCAGGCTGCACCCGCAGAGACAACCCGCAGCCCCTGGGTCTGGGCAGCGACAAGCCAGTCCAGCACCAGGGACAATGACTTTTTTGATCTTAGTAATTTTGGCGGTAGCGGCTTTGGAAGGTATTTTCCTCCTCTGAATAACGGCAGAGGTGGAAGCATATTACATTCTCCGTGTGTGATACCAATATTTATAACCGGTTTGTGTTCCTAGGGGCCCGGTGCCAGGTGCAGCTGGTGGAGTCCGGAGGGGATGTGAAGAAGCCCGGAGACTCTCTGCGCCTCTCCTGCAAAGCCTCCGGCTTCACCTTCGCAGACTACGACATGAGCTGGGTCCGGCAGGCTCCCGGGAAAGGACTGGACTGGGTCGCCTACATTAGTGGTCCCAGTGGAAAATATATATATTATTCCCAGGCAGTCCAACGGCGATTCACCATCTCCAGAGACAACGCCAACAGCCTGCTGAGCCTGCAGATGACCGGCCTGAAGGCAGAAGACACGGGCCTGTATTACTGCGCGAGAGACACAGTGAGTGACAGCCCCGCCGGGCTGGGACAGAAACCCGAATGCCTGGCAGAGCCATCGCTGAGTCACTGCCTGTTTCCTCTGGCGCAGCTGCAGGGGAAGCTCCGCTCCGCTCTGCCCTGCGGGGGGAGACCTGTTCACACACATTTCAGCTGCCATCTGGAAGCTGCTCCGGTGCCCGCTGAGTCAAACACCCCCGGTCGGTTCCACGGGCGCTGGATCAGGTCCTGTGAGTTCAAAGTAAGCGCAGACTCCTGCCAGCTTCAAATAAACACTGTTTGCCTTGGAAAATGCCCTTCCTAGCCACTTCCAGCAAGCACAGAGCGCAGGGCTCTCATCGAACTGCCCTGCCTTGGGGCGAGGGAGAACTGTCTAATGGTTAGTGCATGAAACAGCCACTCGGGTTGGATTCCTTGCTCTACCTCGGAATTCCCCTGTGACCGACAGGAAGTCGTTTCGTCTTGCCTGGCCTCAGTGTTCGCCTGCAGAATGGGGGTAACAACGCGCCTGCCGCAGGGGTGTAATGAGACTGCAGGCGTTACACAGCGTGAGGGGTGCGGATCCCGTAGCGATGGGGATCAGATAAGCACCCGAGGGCAAACTTTCCGAGTGGTGATTGTGAATTGGCTGGAGTTTTTTGAATGCACAAATGGAGACATTTGGGCTCCACTGGTGAACGAAATAAAAAATAAATCAGACTGCGAGTTAAAGTCCCAGATCCTACTGAATTTCGATGCCGTTTGTGTTCTTAAATCCCGCGGGCTCTTTTGAAATCCCCTTGTGACGTAGTGGAGGTACCTGGCTGGTTTCCTGGGGCACCGATGAGTGGTCCTGGTCCCTGGGGCTCGCCTCGGAGGTGCCTCTCTCCGCCGCTCAGCTGAGAACCGGTCTCTGCGCGATTCCCTTTCCCTCCGGGATTCCCGTTCACACCTGGACCGGCTCTCTGTGAACTCATCCGCCAGCCTCCCCCCTGGGGTTCTCCGGACTTCGGTCTTTGAGCCACAGCCTCAGGCTGGGTGTGCACGCTTTATAGAACTGCTCCATCATAATCAGCTTGAGCAGTTCCTCTGCGTCTGGGCTCCAACCCCAGACACCCACTTGCGGCAGTATTGCGCCAGGCGGGAGGCCAGATCCACATAGGTCTCCGTGGCTCCTCTGCACGCCCGGAACTTCTTCCTGTACATCTCGGGGTCAGCCCAAACTTGTGCAGCAGGGCCTCCTTGACTCGGTTGTAATCCCTGGCTGTAGGTCTTCCAGCTGATTGAGCACCCGGTGGCCTCCTGGTTCAGTGCGGGGATGAGCTCCTGCAGCCAGTCAGCTGGGGACCCGTTGCAGTCCACAGGCCCTCTCAAAGGAGGCTGAGGAACCCGTCTATGTCGCCCATGTCCTTCAATTGGGCCACCACGAGCTTCTCCAAGCATCTGGCCGCCCGGGCTCTTGGGGCTCATCTGCACTCGGCGCAGTTGGGGCCCCGCCGCTTCTCCGCTCGGCCATGGCCAGCTCATGCTGTCGCTGCTCTCTACGGTCCTGGACTTCCAATTCCTTCATCTGCAGCTGGATTTCTAGCCGCCGCAGCTCCGAGGGGTTGGACCCCCCCCTGGGTGGACTACGGCTTGCAGTGCTCCCCTGGGAGGCAGTCCGGTCTCTTCGGCGGCCTCCAGCGCTCCGCCCCTCTCCAGAGCCTGACACGCTCCCAGTGGGGGTCTGGCTGTTCCCCACGGGGACAGGATCCCAGCCCTGTGGCTGGTCATTCTCTTCCAGCCGGGCAATCAGCTGGGCCTTGGTTGCGCTCCGCACAGGCAAGCCCCTCTCTCTGCACAGCTTCACCAGCTCTGCCTTCAGCAGTTGGGTATAGGCCATCTCCCCGCTGGTCCCCTCGGTGCAGACTCACCAGTCTAGTGCTGCTGCGCCCCACGATTCTCAGGAACCGCTTCGCTCTGTTTCCAGCACGCCTGGTTCCATGGCTCTTGCTTCTACTGCGCCTAGTCACTCGCCGCTGGATGCTCCATCCACGGGGTGCAGTGCATCCCACTTCTGACACCAGTGTGACGACGCGTTGGGGTCCCCTGACTCCTGCACCCCCGTAATGGCACGAACAGACTCCACCAGCCCGTAGAATGGAGGAGTTTATTCCTTCTCCAGGATACAGCACAGCACAGCACCGATGTAATCTGGTTACAGGGCAGGTCTAGGATGCCTCAGCCCCCTTGCGATGAAATTGGGCTCTAAATCCCAGCCCTGGCTTAGGCTGGTTCCTCCATGATCCCAGACAGAAACTAACCCACTCTCTTCCAGCTCTGCCCCCAGCCAGGGCATTTCCCCTTCCTTTGTCTCTCTCCTTGGGGGGTAGCTGGTCAGACAGGTTGAGAGACCCTCTTTGCATAATGACTCATCTCCAGTCCTTCTGGGCTGTGGTACCGATGGCAGCCAGTGGGGGTTACCACAGAGCCAGCATAGAAACCAGCCAGGTACCTCCACTACGTCACACCCTTCCCCCCCAAGCCACAGGAGACGGGATATAAATTCTCTTCTCCACAATGTCCTTCATTCCTTTAAGAGGGTTAAATGTTTGTAAACTGAGTTTGAGCGTCCAAATACCTCAGGCGCTTTCACACTTCGCTGAGCTGAATTACCTCTGTGGGAGGTCGTGTCCGAGGGAGGAACCCCCAGGTGTGGACTCAGCTCACACCCTGTCCTTTTAAATATTAATTCTGGGGAACCTTCCAAGGGAGGTTCCCCTTTAAATACCAACCCTTGGTCTTAAGGAGCCTCGATCTCCCCCAGTCACAGACCTGCCCGGGCCTGGCTGCTGGGCACAGTTTGCGCCTTCACTGAAGATGAACCTGCTGCTGATTCTCTTTTTTAGGGTGGAGGCCCCTTCAGATTCGTGGCTACGGGGGTTCCTGCTGAACTGTCCAAGCAGCCTATGGGAATGAGATGCCCGGATCCCAATGCACTTTAGTGGCACTGGGGTGCCTCACTCCCTTGGGCGAGGTCTCGGGGGTTTAATTTTCACATGTTCCCCTGTCCCAGGGGACAGGACCTGGCTCACTCCGTCATTTCTGTGTTTCCCTCCCAGGGGTCCTCTCCCAAGTGCAGCTGAAGGAAACAGGCCCAGGAGCGGCGAAGCCCTGGGTGTCCCTGACACTCACTTGCACCATCTCCGGAGACTCGGTTTCCACCGCCAGCGCTGCTTGGGACTGGGTCCGGCAGTCCGCGGGGAAGGGTATGAAATGGGTGGGAATCACGTGGTACAGACCGAGCACTGGTCTACGCCCCCCCCTCCAGGGTCGAGTCACCATTTCCGCAGACACCGCCAGGAACCGGGTCTCCCTGCAGCTCCGCTCACTGACAGATGCAGACACCGCCCCCTAGTGCTGCGCCAGGGAATACACACAGTGACACAGGGCAGAGCCGGGCGTGAACTAAAGGGGTAAGCGGGTTTTCAACAGTGCGGAGACACTGGGGACTGGGCCATTGGTCACACGGGGTGGGGGGGAGGCTCTGGTCGTGACTCTGCGGTGCCTTTACCCAGGGTTATTGCTCACAAAGCTCACGTGTATCTGCCTGGTTCCGGGCCCAACCGGCCTGACTTGCCCATGAGAATGGCCCGGCTCAGAGACCCCTGAACGTTCCCGGTCCCCTCCCAGCCAGACAAGGCACCGCCTCTGCGCCCCGCTTGTGACACAAGCAAGTCACGTGTCGCCCCGCGGAGCGGGGTTAGCTCCCGCCCTTTGCCTTGTGCAGGCTGGTTCGATCGAAGCGTCCCCATCCCCCCGCCCCTCCCTGCCATCCTGCCCTGAGCAGTACGAGGGGTCGTGGCGTCCTTGTGTCTTCTCCAGCGGGTGCGGTTACTCCAGGACTTGATATCGGGGTGTTCTGCCACCAGAGCACCTATGGGAGTTGGTCACCTGGGCGGGGGGGTGGGTTCAGAAAATCCCTCCTGACACCTCGATACCTAGAACAATCCGGCGCCAGGTGCCTTGTCCCGGGGGACACAGGGAGTCTGGGACAGAGCAGGGAACCGGGCCTGGCCAGACAGGGTCCTAGGGGAGAGCACTGCTCCCTGAGAGATCCTCCCTCGCTCCCTTCTGCCCCGTCTGAATCCCCGGGCAAGTGAACTGGGCTCGTTCAGGGAGGAGGTTTTATGTGTCGCAGGGAGGGGATATGCAAATAGGGGCGGAGTGTCCTGTTTAAATCTGTCCCTGTCGCTGCCCAGGCTGCACCCGCAGGGACAATCCTCAGCCCCCCGGGTCTGTGCAGTGACCAGCCAGTCCCCTGAGAACTTCTCCCTTCAACACCCGGGACAATGAGACTTTGGCTGTTTCTAGTGTTTCTCGCTGCGGCTTGGGAAGGTATTTTCTCCCCGATACACCCACGGCAGGAACAAGGGATTGTTCTGGGGGGGTGCTGCCAGCGGTGGGGTTTATAACAGCGCTTAACGCTGGGGTCTCGCCCCCTTTATTGGCAAATGTGGTTCATGCGGCTCCTTTTACTCCTGTTGATTTTAATTCGCGGCTTCAATCCGTTGCTAATGTTTTAATTTCCAATTTCCCTGTTTCCCTTCTCCCCAGGGGCCCGCTCGCAGGTGGTTCTGACCCAGTCGGGCCCAGCGCTGAAGAAGCCCGGAGAGGCCCATAAGCTGCAATGCGCCACCAGCGGGTTTGCTCTCAGCAGCACCTGGATGAGCTGGGTGAGGCAGGAGCCCGGGAAGGGGCTGGAGTGGCTGGTTTATTATTACGGCGAGGGGAGCACCAAGTACTACGCCGCCTCAGTGCAGGGCAGGTTCACGGCCTCCAAGGACAGCGCCAACTTCTACCTGCAAATGAACAGCCTGAGAGCGGAGGACAGCGCCGTGTATTACTGCGCCAGAAACACAGAGAGGGGAAGCGAATCTGAGCTCGCACAAAAACCTCCCCCTGCAGGGACCGGGGCGGGATTTCCTGGGGGTGGCGCTCACGCCCCGCGCAATGAGAACATGGACAGTGTTTTCCCCCCACTCCCTCCCGCTCTCCCCGGCGTCCGGCCCCGCGCCCAGCTGGGAGGGGTAGACAGGCGCTGCTGAGCCCAGCTCCCTGGGGAGCGCAGGGAGCAAATGCCCAGCGGCTGTTTCCCGAGGCAGGGAGAACGAACAGCTGCATCCGGCCTCGCGCCCCAGTGACTCTCTGCTCAGACCCTGCCCAGTGTTATCTTCCCTCCTACCAAGGTGTGACGTAGTGGGGGTACCTGGCTGGTTTCTATGCTGGCTCTGTGGTAACCCCCACTGGCTGCCATGGGTACCACAGCCCAGAAGGACAGGGGATGAGTCATTATGCTCAACCTGTCTGACCAGCTACCCCCAGGAGAGAGACAAAGGAAGGGGAATGCTGCCCTGGCTGGGGCAGGGCTGGACGAGAGGGAGTTAGTTTCTGTCTGGGATCATGGAGGAACCAGCCTAAGCCAGGGGCTGGGATTTAGGGCCCAGTCTCCCACATCTCAAGGGGGGCTGAGGCATCCTAGGCCTGCCCTGTAACCAGATTACATCTGTGCTGTGCTGTGCTGTTTCCTGGAGAAGCAATAAACTCCCTCCATTCTACGGGCTGGTGGAGTCTGTTCGTGCCATTATGGGGGTGCAGGAGTCAGGGGACCCCAACACGTCGTCACACTGGTGTCAGAAGTGGGATGCACTGCACCCCGTGGATGGAGCATCCAGCGGCAAGCGACTAGGCACAGTAGAAGCAAGAGCCGTGGAACCAGGCGTGCTGGAAACAGAGCCGGTTCCTAAGAATCGTGGGCGCAGCAGCACTAGACTGGTGAGTCTGCACCGAGGGGACCAGCGGGAGATGGCCTCACCCAACTCCTGAAGGCAGAGCTGGTGAAGCTGTGCAGAGAGAGGGGCTTGCCTGTGCGGAGTGCAACCAAGGCCCAGCTGATTGCCCGGCTGGAAGAGAATGACCAGCCACAGGGCTGGGATCCTGTCCCAGTGGGGAGCAGCCAGACCCCCCCTGGGAGCGTGTCAGGCTCTGAGAGGGGGCGGAGCGCTGGAGGCCGCCGAAGAGACCGGACTGCCTCCCAGGGAAGCCCTGCAAGCCATAGTCCGGCTAGGGCAGGGGCCAGCCCAGCGGAGCTGCGGCGGCTAGAACTCCAGCTGCAGATGAAGGAATTGGAAGTCCAGGACCGTAGAGAGCAGCGACAGCATAGAAACCATCCAGGTACCCCCACTACGTCACACAAGGAAGGCAGCGGGGAAGCGGGGCCCTTAGAGCAGCCAGGGGGCGGGCTGAGCCCTGAGCGCGGGTTGCTGACAAGCAGGGTGGGGTCACTGATCCTTCAGGCAGCCCGCCCCGCCTCCCACAGCCCACTGACGTTTGTTTGGATCAAACCCGCCCTTGTGCAGAGGGGCAGCCCCAGTCCCTGCGCACCTGCTGCCCGTGGCATTTCAGGGCGTAGCGCTAAGGGAGAATGGGGAGGACTGGCGTCCCTGCCTCTGTTTGTCAGAAGCTGGGAATGGGTAACAGGGGAGGTATCACTGGATGATTCCCTGTTCTGTTCACTCCCTCAAGGTTTCCCAACCTATGGGTTGGGACCCAAATATGGGTCAGCATTACATTTCAAAAGGGTCACCAAGTGTCTCCCCAGGTGGCTCTGCCCCGGCCCCTGTTTTTGAATTGCCTTGGGTCACCATGTCTTTCTGAATTGTCAAAATGGGTCCCCATCTGGAAAAGGTTGGGAACGGCTGGGGACATCTGACATTGGCCAGTGTCGGAAGACAGGACATTAGGCGACATGGCCCTTTGGTCTGACCCAGTCTGGTTGTTCTTATGTTCTAAAGATGGCTTTATCTGTATAATTGCCTATATAGAGAGGGTGTTGAAAACAATAAGAAGGAGAAAAGTTCCATTCAGTGGATTTTTTTCCTACAATTAGCCCCACTCAGCAGCTGAAGGTGTTTCATTTACAGTCACACAGGTCTAGAGACGCCTGCCGCGTTAGAGTTCCTGCCTGTTGATTCTTTTAGGGCTCCCATGCCCATGTTCACTCTGACGTAGCAGAATTCAGCCCATTCGGACACCTGGGCTCAGACATTCAGAGCAGACGAGCGGGTACCAGCACCCAGCTCCCCTGGATTTCCAGGTCTTAATCTAAAATAATAATTCTGCCCTATAGAGTCCAGCCGTTCCAGGAAGAGTTTCAAGCACAGATGCCGGAACGGGGGTTTGCCTTGAAGCTGATTCTATTCTATTCTGCCGGTACACTTTGGTTCAATGTCTCGCAGTAACCGCAGGGATACAAATGTTTCAAATGTTTGCCCCCTTCTTCTGAAATTAGTATTAGCAGCAGCCCCTGGCCTTTGATCAAAGTATTTCCCTCACGAGATCTCCCCGAGCTTCACAAAGGAGGGCCGGGGGGCTCCATCCCAATTGGTCGGAGAGAAATGACTTATCCAAGGGAGCCCAGCGGACCGAGGCAGGAACACCGGGTTCCCATGGACCAGAGTAGAGCTCTAGAACAGGGCTGGGAAACCTCAGGCTCAGGGATCCGATGCAGCCCCCCTGTATGCCTGGATCTGGCCCTCAAGGCTCAGGGTCCTCCCCAGCAGAGCTCTCCAGTCCCCCTCCACTGGAGCGCACAGAATCTACTAGGCTGGGCCCCCCAGGCTCTGCTGTGAGGGGATTGTGGGGAGCGTCTCTGTCCCTTGAAATCTGGGGCCACGGCAGGGAGGGGTTGTTTGTGTGTAGCCCCCAGATGATTTTTCTGGGACCAGGCTAGTGCTCCGGGCACTGGGGCGCGCTGTGGGAGGGTCTCACGAGCCGAGGGCAGGCAGAGCGGCAGGCAGAACTCAGCGGCAGGCGAACGATCAGTGGGACATTCTGTCTGCGAGAGGCAGCGCAGGGTCTGGGAGAGATCCCCGCGGAAATGCTTCTACGATCGTAGAGACTCGCTCAGACTCCGGCCAAGTTTCCTTCTTCCTCTGGACTCCTCCCCTCTCCCGCGAAGCCCTGGTTCAGAGAGGGGGGCGGTTTAGCGCTATTTAAAGAGCAGGAGATGCAAATTCAGTGTCTCGGACCCTGCATAAATCCTGCGCCACCTTGGGTTGCACGGTGCGAGAAGCAGCAGGCCCAGGTCCTGGGGGTCTGTGCAGTTGGCAGCAGAAACCCCTCCCGCCTCAGAGCACGATGCTGTGGCCGAACCTTCTCTTCCTTCTAGCCGCGCTGCCGGATAATTCTCCCCTCCCCCGCTCTCACATTGCTGGGAGACGCCAGAGGAGATGGGCGGTTCCTGGCCCAGCCCAAAGCGCACCGACTCCAACGGGAATCGGCCCCACGGCTTCTGGGAGCGCTGCTGGAGCTCTCGTGTGGACGGGATTCTGAGCCGCTTTTTTTCTTCTTCTTTTGCCCCCAGGTGTCCGGCCCCAGGTGCAGCTGGTGGAGTCTGGCGGCGGAATTCAACAGCCCGGGGGATCGCTCCGGCTCTCCTGCAAAGCCTCCGGGTTCACCTTCAGCAGCTACCATGTGAGCTAGATCCGGCAAGCGCCCGGGAAGGGCCCGGAGTGGGTCTCACTGATATTTAACCCTGCTAATAGCCACAGCACGTTCTACAGCGATGCGGTGAAAGGGCGATTCGCCATCTCCAGAGACGACTCCAGCAGCCTGGCGTATCTGCAGATGAACAGCCTGAGAGCGGAGGACACCGCCCGCTGTTACTGTGCGAGACACAGTGAGCAGAAACCAACCGCAGTGAAAACAAAAACCTCTTCTACGAACCCGAACAGCAGCAGCGAGACCGGCCCAGCAAAGCCCTGGAGACACCGGGAAATAGAGAAACAACTAGAGATTGACCGCGGCTTCCCTCGTCTATCACACTCTCCGACAATGAAAGGGTTATCGGTGTAGCATCCCTATCAGTTGCTGTTAATACAGGGGTAGGCAAAAGCCTTTCAGCGGGCCGAATCCCGCCCGCCTAGGGCTTTGATCCAGCCCGTGAGGTAGTTTCAGGCCCCCGTCTCCTAGCTTGTTGCTTCGCAGCAGGACATGGGAACCCACAAGAACTGTTCACTCGTGCCACAAAAGCAAGAGGACGCCCAAAGGAGAAGAAGAAGATTCACAGGGATCCCAGAGGTGCAGCTTCCTTTCTTCTCTTAGCTCTTGTATGCTTACGCTACCCAGATGTCCCGTTATTAAAGGGTTAAAGCAGGGGTGGGCAATAATTTTAATGGGGGGGCACTCTGGAAGAAATGCAGGATATGCTACTGAGAGTGGGGTGCAAAGGGAGCTTCGGATACGGGCCCGGGGTGCAGGCAGAGATGTGGGGTCTGAGATGGAGTTTGTATGAAGGAGGGGGTTATTATCTGGGACATGGGCTTGGGTTGCGTGTTTCAGAAGGAGATAGGGGTGCAAAAGAGAATTCTAGCCCAGAGAAGGGATTTAGGAGAAATGCAGGAGCTAAAAGAGAGCTCTGATCTGGAGAACGTGGAAAGAGAAAGTACAGAGAATGTGGGTGGTGACCTGGGATAAGAGGGGCTGGTAGCCTGGGGCAGGAATTTGGAGGGAGACAAGAGGTAGGGTGTCGAGGCAAGCCCTGGCTAAGAGGCGCGTACCTAGGTGGCTCCAATCCACCAGCCCTGCATAAACCAAAGACAGGCTCCATGTCTGTCTGCCAGGATGGCTGCTCCACGTGGCTCTTCTCCTGCACAGGGAGGGAGGACGCTTCCCTCGCTGCCCCTGCCTCCAGCAAAATGTCTCAGCCCCTATTGTCCAGAAACTGGCCAATGGGAGCTGAGGGACTTTGCTAGGGGACGGGGACAGTGGGGAAGCCTCCCCATCCCTCCCCAGAGTCTAGAGCAATTAGCAGCCAGCCGCTTAATGCGGAGAGGCAGCAGGACAGCCCGGGCACTCACCGGCGGGAGCAGCAGCGAGCTGTGGCAGATTGCTCCCTCCCACCAGTGCCAGTGCCCCCGCCTCGCGTAGCCCTTGTCCCCTCGCCCTGCTGCTTTCCTGATTCCCCCTCACGAGACACGTGGGCAATGTCTGTAGAGCTGGGTCTGGCTTGACAAGGCAGAGTGCTGAGCACAGGTAGCCCCGGGCGGGACCTATCTGGAGCTGCGTGAGCATGTATCCAAATGTGTGGGCACGCGGAGCATTGTGGGAGCGGGAGCGGGGTCACGAGCAGGGCCCGAATGTGGCGAGTGGGGCTCCGCGTGGGGCCCCAAGTTGGTGCCGGGGCAGCTTGCGGCAGCGGGAAGCGGTGTCGGCGGGGATGTTTGAAGGTGGAAGGCGGGTCCCACCGTGATGTGAGAGTTCAGGGCGCTCGAGGGCGGGCGGGAGTTGGGGGACGGGGTTTTATACTTACCTGGTAGAAGAAATACCACAATCAGGAAGGTGGTTTTTCCCAGGGTGAGGCCCATCCATTGCACTGCGGGTGCGCTGACTCCTGCGATTTCCTCGACTAGGGGAACCTTGACTGCACAGTTTGTGGTAGTGGGGGACTGCGCGGGCGCTTCCCCCAGCTCTAGTGGTGGAAAAAAACCTTTTTTTTGCAAGTACAGACTAATGCGAGTTGTGATTCTTGTATTGGGTTGTGTTCTTTAAAGGCTAATCGCAGCACAACATGTTAAGCGGGACTGTTTGTTATTTCGGTGTATGTCTTTGCTGCTTTCGAAGTTGTGTTCGGGGTTCAGTGTTTCGTTTATTCCCCACACTGGGTTGGGCTCTTTGCTCATTTCCGTCTCTTTATTTCTCCCTTGTCGGGTAGGAGAATGGTCTGACCAAAGCCACTGTCACTCCTGCTCCCTGGGAAGTTCTGATTGAACCTGCAAGTTCCCCACCCCCACTCACCTCTGGGACCAGCTTGGCTTTTGGTCATTCTAGCACAGGGGTGGACAAACAGGCTAGCGGCTGTGTCTAGACTGGCCAGTTTTTCCGGAAAATCAGCAGCTCTTCCGGAAAAACTGGCCAGCTGTCTACACTGGCCGCTTGAATTTCCGCAAAAGCACTGACTTCCTACTGTAAGAAATCAGTGCTTTTTGCGGAAATACTATGCTGCTCCCGCTCCGGCAAAAGTCCCTTTTGCGCAAAACTTTCCTTCTCGCCCAGGGAGCGGCTTCCACCCACCGGCCCCTTCTACCCACACACGCTTGTCTCCAGCAGCCGGGCCAGGAGAAGGTGCGTGGGGATAGGGGATCCCTTCCCTCCTCCCTTGGGGAAAAGTATCTTCCGGATCCCCCGCCCAGGCGCTGCGCTCCCATCTGGAGGGCCGTCTGAGTCCCGCTCCCTAAAGCCAGAAAACATCCTCCACATTACCCGGGGAAGGAGCGTGTCTCTCTTATAGAGAGCGCGATATGCAAATGAGGGAATGATTTTCCTGTTTAAATCTGTCCCTCCCTCTGCCCAGGCTGCACCTGCAGGAACAATCCGCAGCCCCTGGTTCTGGGCAGTGACCAGCCAGTCCCGGAGAATTTTCCACGCCAGCACTAGCGACAATGAATTTTTGCTCCTACGCTCTACGCCGCTTTGGAAGGTATTTCCTTCCTATCAATCAAGGAGCCATGATGGAGGAATAGTGTGGTAGGGCTGCTCTTTTATACCGATATGAACAACCGGTTTGTATTTGCAGGTGCCCAGTCCCAGAAGCTGGTGGAGTCCGGAGGATGTGAAGAAGCCGGAGACTCTCTGCGCCTCTCCTGCAAACCCTCCGGTTACACTTCAACAACTACTGGATGAGCTGGGTCCGGCAGGCTCCCGGGAAGAGCCTAGAATGGGTCCGTACTATAAGCGACGGTGGGGATGCTAAATTTTACTCCGAGACAGTGAAAGGCCGATTCACCATCTCCAGGGACAATTCCCAGAGCACGCTGTACCTGCAAATGACCGGCCTGAAGCCCGAGGACACCGCCCGCTACTATTGTGCCAGAAACAGACACAGTGACACAAAAACGGTTTGTGATCGTTCAAAAACCCAGGCTGCGGAATCACCCTTCCCCCGGCAGCAGCGAGGGGGCAGCAGAGACACACGGACCGCTCCGGATTCAGGCAGGGGAGCCAGCACCTGGGTGAATGTATCGCAAACCTCCGCCCGTGTTAACCCTTCCGTTCCCGCCACTGACCGGCCTGCAGCCCGAGGACCCCGCCCGATGTCGATGCGCCGGACACAGGCAGGGGAAGCCGCTGGGAGCTCAGACACAAACCTGCCCCTGCTGTCAGTAGGGAAAGTCCCGGTCAGAGCCCGCTTTTTCCCGGAGCGGGCAGGGAAAACTCTCAGAGACAGCCACGTGCTCACAGCAAAGTGCCCTGCTCCGGCCAAACCCGAGCGTCGCACCGAATCCACGGGCCGGGCCCTCCTGGCTGAGAAGGGCTGCTCCCGGACCCGACGCTCTTCGTGTCTAATCAAGTCTAGCTGCAACCCTCCCTCCCGCCCATTCTACACCTTCTAGACACTGGGGGAGCGGAGAACAATCCCCGTCAGCCAGAGCCAGGCCCAGGGCGGCTCCCAATGGTGCTACTGCGCAGTGCGTGTTACCTGCCTGAATCGCTCTTGCTCCCTACCCAGGAGGGACCCGCAGAGACACCCCGCAGCCCCCTGGCTCTGTGCAGCCTCCGACACAGAAGGGAGAAGGAGACTTCGGGCCGGTGACTTTTCCTCGCGGCGGCTCGGGGTGGGGTTTTCTCTCCACAAACCCACCGCAGAAGCTGGGTCGCTGCGGTGACGTCACACGTTCTGTGACGCTCCCTGACTCCTGTTCCCCCCCATCTTTCCCCCGCCCCTTTGCTTGCTCAGGGGCCGCTCACGGGCTGTTCTGACCCAGGCGGGCCTGAACATGAAGACACCAGGAAGCTCCACGCAGCTGAAGTGCCCTGAGCGAGTTCGCGGTACTGGGCATTGCCCAGGCGGAGTCAGAAGCAGCCGGGGAAGGGCTGGGGCTGGTCAGCACCACACTCGGGGACAGCTACAATCGCTGCTGTGAGATCGCCCAGGGCGGATCCAACACCAGTCAGGGCAGCTCCCATCGCTGCCTGCAACAGCCCGAGTCCCGAGGGCACCTGTGACAACGCGTTGGGGTCCCCTGACTCCTGCACCCCCGTAATGGCACGAACAGACTCCACCGGCCCGTAGAATGGAGGAGTTTATTGCTTCTCCAGGTTACAGCACAGCACAGCACAGATGTCATCTGGTTACAGGGCAGGCCTAGGATGCCTCAGCCCCCCTTGAGATGGGGGAGACTGGGCCCTAAATCCCAGCCCCTGGCTTAGGCTGGTTCCTCCATGATCCCAGACAGAAACTAACTAACTCTCTTCCAGCCCTGCCCCCCAGCCCGGGCAGCATTCCACCTTCCTTTGTTTCTCTCCTGGGGGTAGCTGGTCAGACAGGTTGAGAGACCCTCTTTGCATAATGGGCCGCTGGGCCGTGGTTAGGGTCAGCCAGTGGGGGTTACCACAGAGCCAACATAGAAACTAGCCAGATACCCCCACTACGTCACAGCACCGCGGGGTGTTACTGTCCCGGACACACCCAGGGTGGGGGAACCATCTGAGCTGAGACCAATCCGGCCCCCACAGGGCTGCGAAGGGGTTTCCTGGAGGCGGCTCCCTGGTTCCGCAGCAACCAGCCCAGCCCCAAAGTGTCTCCCCGATCGCCCCACGTGCAGTGACCCTGCTGGCTCCATCGGCCCGGGAGTGCACGGAGCCGGTTCACGGGGACATTTCCCGGAGCAGGAGGGCCGGTGTAACCGCCCTCAGGCTGCCCGCCCCAGGACTCCCTGAGGCTTCTCCACACCAGGTACCCCCCTCAAGCCTTCCTCCTGCACCCTGCGCGGGTAGAGCAGGAGCGGAGCCGGTAACGAAGAAGCCGGGAGGCTGAGCCCTGCCTGCGGCTTCTGTGCACAGTCTCAAAGGGCCCGGTGGGTTCCTGACAACACCTACTGCGGCAGCGGCTGCTCCCAAACATTTTAATCGCATGGGGCCCTTGGAGCTGCCTCTCCACGTTATAGTGGGGGAGGTCCAGATTGGATATTAGTAAAAACGATTTCCCTAGGAGGTTGGGGAAGCACTGGGATGGGTTACCTAGGGAGGGGGTGGAATCTCCATCCCTAGAGGTTTTTAAGTCTTGGTTTGACAAAGCCCTGGCTGGGTTGATTTAGTTGGAATTGGTCCTGATTTGCCAGGAGGCTGGACTCACTGACCTCCTGAGGTCTCTTCCAGCCCTGGGATTCTATGATTCCACAGTGTGTTTGTGTGCTTAGTGCCTAGCGCTGCTCCTGTGTTTGCAGCCCCAGCCATGTTCCTACCCACGGTAGGTCTGGAGCTGCGTATCACAGGGCCTGGAGTCTGCTCACAGCAAGACTCTTGCTCTCTGCGTTATACGGGCAGGGCCGGACTTTAGATGGAAGCGGAGAACGTTGAATTTGCGTGAATGAATTAGGTCTGAAATCTCAAAGATGCCTGAGGGAGCGAGGCGCTGCCTGTCTGCTCCGTCCCACCATGGCACGAAGGACTCTCACCGCAGGATCGCAACTGTCTAAACCCCCTCTGCGAGCGAACACACCAACATCTGGAGCGAAGAAACCAACCCACAGAAGGGCGCAAAAAAACCGTGTCCCCCGCAGAGATTTCAGTCCCAAGGGAGGAGGAACCAGCGACTCAGTCAGTGATTTATTTCAATTGAGTTTGGGCTTCCAAATACCTTTGGCAGTTGCACACTTTGCTGACTTGAATTCACTGTCGAGGAGGGGGCGGGTAGGGAGAGATCCCCACGTGTAGACAGAGCTCAGGTACCCCTTCTTCATTTATAGTCACGTTGGGAAGCCAGCATGCAGATCCCCGCCTCGCCAGACCCCTGACCCCTTATTCCTGAAAACTGACCATTTATTCCTACCCTTTGCTCTCTGTCCTGTAACCAGGTATGAATCCATGGGAGGGACCTTCCCTCTCATCCCACCACGACTAATTTTACTTGAGAGGTACAAACACACACAAAGGTGCAATGTCCCTGTGTCACTGCGGCCCCGGACTGCATCCTCCCAGCGACACTATCTGCCCCGCCCGCCCTGCCCAGCGCTCTGCCTCGCACCGAGGCTGCTTCTCACTCTCCGGTGCCAGGAACCCGCCTCTGGCTCCCCGCAGCCGCGATTCCCTCCCCACCGGACACTCACGGGAGAGTCTCTCGTCTCCGGAAAGTTTCCCCCAGTGTCTGTATTTCCCAGCCGGGCCCAGGGCGCGAGGCAGCAGGCGCGGCTGGAAGGTGGATTCAGAAAACGCAGTGCAGGGACCCGACCCCCCCGTCCAGAGCTTCCGTCCGAAGGGCTCCAATGAACCCGAATTGACTCGGGGTCACACGCTGGGACTTGCAGCGGAGCGTGACTCTGCTTCCCACCCCACACTGCTCCCTATCTAGAGATCTGTCCCGTTTATACCCTCTGGGTGCAACCCGCATGCAAAGCCCTGCCCGGGACTATGTAAATTCCAGCCCCTTGTGCTAGGAGCCTCAGTCTCTGCCCGGACACAGACCTGCCCGGCCCTGCCCGCTAGGGAGTTTCCCTCAGTGCATGACAACGATAATGAAATTTCTGTGGGTTTGAGTGTATTAGAGAGCGGGAGAATTGGGAACAGGGCCAGAGATTCCTGGGCTGGCTCATTTCTACTACGGTGTCATTGCCTGATTCCCAGGTGTCCTTTCGCAGGTGCAGCTGGTCGCGTCCGGCCCGGGACAGGTGAAGCCCGGAGAGACTCTGATCCTGAGCTGCGCTGTCTCCGGGGTCTCTGTGATTAGCAGTAGCTACGTATGGGAGTGGGTCCGGCACCCCCCCCCCCCCCGGCACAGGGCTGGAGTGGGTAACTCGGATATATCCACACAATGAGAACTAGTGGTTTGCCAAGTCTGTCCAAAGCCGGACCAGCATTTTTTATAGAAACGGGCAAGAACCAGGTCTCCCCTGCAGCTGAAGACACCGCCACCTATTACTGAGCCAGACACAGTGACACAGAACACAGCGGGACTGGTACAAAAAGTGGAGGCGGGTTGTCTGGAGTCACTGGGGCCCTGTCACACACAGTCTGCATTAGAAGCTCCCGGGGAAACAATCAGACAAGAAGCCCGGTCCCCTTCCCCTCGCTCTGGGCAGCGATCACAGAACCCTGCTGGGCACTGGTAGCCCTGCCTTTCTCCCCGGGCAGCTTCGCCAACCAGAGCTCACGAGGGGCAAAAAAAATATATTGCGCAAACCTTAAGGAAAAGGGAGCTAAATAGTGACACTAACCCTCCAGCTGGTCGTACACAAACCAGAGCTGCAGAACTTCCCGCGTCTGCCGCACGGGGGCAGCAGAGACACGCGCAAAACAACCCTGCGAGAGGCGCAGGAGAGCGAAGGCCGGTCAGGGTGGAACGCTCTGACGTCACGGATGAACTCCTTCGGGTACTCCCCTAGTTCCATTCTGAGTTGGAAGAAAGATGCAGTTTGTGCGGTGCAGGGACAATCCTGGAAACTGTCTTCAAACCACAGATAAACAAAGCTCCTGCCCCCGATGCCTCTCAGGCAAAAACAAATGTCCAAGTTACATGAACCTTAAGGAAAACGAGCGAAATAGTTCACACGCTCACGAATGTGACAGAGCCACATGGGGGCAGCAAAATGTCACGTTTGAGCACGGAGCTCGAATCCGGAGTTAAAATCCTTATTTTATTCAGGTCACCTTCAAAACGGGGGTGTCAGGCCAGAGGCTGGAGCCGAGATCCTGGTGCCAGTTCCAGGTTACACCCCTGCTACGCCCACCCAACGTGACCTACCTCCAGTTAATACAATGAAAGCGCTCGGAGACCATTTAAAGTGTCACAAACCGTCCTGCCAGCGTGTGGTTATGGCGGGAAAGAGCAGCGGCCAAAAACCCGCCAGAAACGGAGCCCCTTGTCCTTGGGAATATCAGGCTGAGATTTGCTAAGATCTCTTGGGGATCTGGGCGCCAAGACTCCCCTTAATAAGGCAATAGAAACATTTAATAACCAACCTAGCTACGTACCTGTACCTCCAATAAATAATCAATAACCAATAAGCAGACGTCAATAATCAATAACGGTTGAGTTTGGGAGGCATCAGGCATCAATGTTTGGGGGTTTGGAACAGGGAAGGGTGCGGAATAACTGGAGTCCCAGGGCCCAAAATTCTATTTCTGCTTCGCCTGCTTTGTTTCCGCGAATGAACGAACACTAGAAACGAATGAGACAGACAGGAGCGGTGTGAGAGAGTTTAATTTACTCTGGGCTTTTGTGTTTTCCTGCTTTGAAGCAACGAGCAACTGTGTGTGGCTGTGTGTGTGTGTGAGTGAAAGACTATGTCTGTCCAGGAAGGGCACAGGGAGGCAGAGGGGCCTTTTGATCGGCTCCTTCTAGCTCCTCCCTTGGGCGCTGCCTCCTTATGCAAATCCCCGCTCTTGGGTCTTGGCTAAAGTAGCGGCCCCCGGGAGCCTAGAACCGCCGTGTCCTCAGGCGCCAAGCTGTCCCCTCCTCTTCCATCATGAACACCCCGCTCCTCCCGCTGCTTGTCCTGGCCCTGGCCCCGGGTGAGTCTCGGCGGGAGGCGGCGGAGATTGGGGCGGGCGGGGCAGGTGGGTTGGAATCTGACCGATCTCTGCTTTTCACAGGTGCCCTCTCCCAGCTCCGGCTCCAGGAGTCGGGTCCGGGCGCGGTGAAGCCCGGAGAAACCCTCACACTCACCTGCTCTGTCACCGGGGGCACCGTCACCAGCAGCTACTGGTGGAGCTGGATTCGTCAGGCCCCGGGCCAGGGGCTGGAGTGGATGGGATTATGGACCGGGAGCACGTACTACAACCCGTCCCTGCAAGGCCGCATCGCCATCACCGTGGATTCTTCCAGCACCAAGTATTATCTGCGTCTTAGTTCGCTGACAGCTGCAGACACCGCAACGTATTTCTGTGCTAGAGACACAGTGACACAGAGCGAAGCAGGGACCGGCACAAAAAGGGGAAGCGGATTCTGAGCAGCGCAGTGAAGCCAGAGCAGCGGGGAGAGCTGAGCCCAGAGCCCTCCCCTCCCCACACGGACACTGACAGGGCTGGGTCCCTTCGGCAGGGAGCAGCACAAACCCACCTCCCGGCACGTGGGAGATAGTGTAATGTGAAAACGCTGCTTTAAATCCCCTGTTCTTAAGGACACAGACTCATGTGACTGGAAAGGGCCCAGAGCGGACATCTAGTCTCGGGCCTGCACTCCTGGCAGAGCTCAGTGTTATCAAGACCGTCCCTGGCAGGTGCCCGTGGCCTCATTTGGGGCTGGAACTACCAAAACTCTTAATGCGGGTTAGATCTGGCAAAGAGCCAACCTTCCATTCACGCACCATAACCGGTTTGGAATTGACTGCTGCCTGTCCGGGCTGGGCTGCTGGGCAAATCTGACCCTGGCGCTGACAAGGGGAGTTGCTGTGCGTTGGGACATGGCTGAGCTCCGGCCCTCGATCAGGTGGGGACATGGGGTCGCAGACTTGTGCAGGTCTAGCCCCACTGTGGTGTGTGAACTCTGCGGCACCTGGTACCGAGCCGTTCGGAGAACGCTGTTCTTAAAGGGAATCGGACGCTCTGTATCTATTTACCCTTCTTAATCCTGCCCTGGATGCCGAACCCAGCAGGGAAAGATTCACGGAATCAAATACTCCCACCGCGTGTCTGTTCCCATGTGCTTGTGCGTTACAGACAGACAGACACAGACAGACAGCGATTTCCCAGCTGCCCATAGTCCGGCGGGAGAGGAAACAGCAGCGGGACATTCTGTGTCCAGCCGGACTCTGGAACCCCCCTGTGACGTAGTGGAGGTACCTGGCTGGTTTCTATGCTGGCTCTGTGGTAACCCCCACTGGCTGCCATCGGTACCACAGCCCAGAAGGACTGGAGATGAGGCATTATGCAAAGAGGGTCTCTCAACCTGTCTGACCAGCTACCCCCAAGGAGAGAGACAAAGGAAGGGAAATGCTGCCTGGCTGGGGCAGGGCTGGAAGAGAGTGGGTTAGTTTCTGTCTGGGATCATGGAGGAACCAGCCTAAGCCAGGGGCTGGGATTTAGGGGCCCAATCTCCCCCATCGCAAGGGGGGGCTGAGGCATCCTAGACCTGCCCTGTAACCAGATTACATCGGTGCTGTGCTGTGCTGTATCCTGGAGAAGGAATAAACTCCCTCCATTCTACGGGCTGGTGGAGTCTGTTCGTGCCATTACGGGGGTGCAGGAGTCAGGGGACCCCAACGCGTCGTCACACTGGTGTCAGGAGTGGGATGCACTGCACCCCGTGGATGGAGCATCCAGCGAGTGACTAGGCGCAGTAGAAGCAAGAGCCATGGAACCAGGCGTGCTGGAAACAGGCGAAGCGGTTCCTGAGAATCGTGGGCGCAGCAGCACTAGACTGGTGAGTCTGCACCGAGGGGACCAGCGGGGAGATGGCCTATACCCAACTGCTGAAGGCAGAGCTGGTGAAGCTGTGCAGAGAGAGGGGCTTGCCTGTGCGGAGCGCAACCAAGGCCCAGCTGATTGCCCGGCTGGAAGAGAATGACCAGCCACAGGGCTGGGATCCTGTCCCCGTGAGGGAACAGCCAGACCCCCACTGGGGCGTGTCAGGCTCGGAGAGGGGCGGAGTGCTGGAGGCCGCCGAAGAGACCGGACTGCCTCCCAGGGGAGCACTGCAAGCCGTAGTCCACCCAGGGGGGGGTCCAACCCCTCGGAGCTGCGGCGGCTAGAAATCCAGCTGCAGATGAAGGAATTGGAAGTCCAGGACCGTGAGAGCAGCGACAGCATGAGCTGGCCATGGCCGGCGGAGAAGCGGCAGGGCCCCAACTGCGCCGAGTGCAGATGAGCCCCAAAGGCCCGGGTGGCCAGATGCTTGGAGAAGCTCGTGGTGGCCCAATTGAAGGACATGGGCGACATAGACGGGTTCCTCAGCTCCTTTGAGAGGGCCTGTGGACTGCAACGGGTCCCCCCAGCTGACTGGCTGCAGGAGCTCATCCCCGCACTGAACCAGGAGGCCACCGGGGTGCTCAATCAGCTGGAGGACCTACAGCCAGGGGATTACAACCGAGTCAAGGAGGCCCTGCTGCACAAGTTTGGGCTGACCCCCGAGATGTACAGGAAGAAGTTCCGGGGCGTGCAGAGGGAGCCACGGGAGACCTATGTGGATCTGGCCTCCCGCCTGGCGCAATACTGCCGCAGAGTGGGTGTCTGGAGTTGGAGCCCAGACCGCAGAGGAACTGCTCAAGCTGATTATGATGGAGCAGTTCTATAAAGCGTGCACACCCAGCCTGAGGCTGTGGCTCAAAGACCGAAGTCCGGAGAACCCCAGGAAGCGGGAGGCTGGCGGATGAGTTCACAGAGAGCCGGTCCAGGTGTGAGCAGGAATCCCGGAGGAAGGGAATCGCGCAGAGACCGGTTCTCGGCTGAGCGGCGGAGAGAGGCACCTCGAGGCGAGCCCCAGGGACCAGGACCACTCATCGGTGCCCCAGAAAACCAGCCAGGGCCCGGGCGGAGCCGACCCAAAAGGGCCCGCAGAACCTAACTTGCCATCGCTGTGGGCAACGAGGCCACAAGAGGGCTCAGTGCACCAGGCACAAGAACAGGTCCCATGACCTGGGACTTTCCAGGGTTAACTGGCTGGGGCTGGAGGAAGGGCAGGCTGCCCCAGAGGCAGGGGCTGGCAGGCAAACCTCAGCTCAGAGTGGGGAAGGATGCTCAGTGCACCTCCTGGGAGGTCTAACCCTCTGGAGGAGGATTCCTCCGTGTGCCGGGTGGGGGCAGGGCGACCTCTGCGGAGGCGACTGCCTCGTACCCTGGAGGTGGATGGTAGGAAGGTGACGGGTTTCTGGGACACGGGGCGGAGGTGGCTGGCCCGACCCAACGTAGTGGCCCCAGACCGTATGCTGCCCAACACTCAGCTGACCCTGAGGGCATAGGCGGCACCCCATTTAAGGTACCAGTAGCCAGGGTGCATCTGAAATGGGAGGCCAAGGAGGGCCCCAAGGAAGTGGGGGTGCACCGCACTTGCCCACCGAGGTGCTGATGGGAGCGACCTAGAGGAGTGGCCAGACGGACCCCACAGGACCCTGGTCACCACCCGTAGCCAGAGCCAGCGAGGGCTGGCAGCCCGGAACTCGGAGGTTCCCCAACCGGGGCCCAGGGCCCTGTCCCAGCAGACATGGAGTCGGACCTAGGCCGTGGGGGGAAACACGCCCCTGTCCCAGCCCCAGCCGCTGAATTCCAGGCGGAGGTGCGGGCGGATCCCTCCTTGCAGGCCCTGAGGGACCGGGCTGACCTGGGCACAGCTCAGCCCCTAGGGGAGATTGCCAGGAGAAGTTCCAGTGGGAGAGGATTTCTGTACCGGGAATGGCTTCCCCGGGAAGGTAGGAGAGTGGGGCTCCAGCGGCAGCTGGTGGTCCCATAAAGGTATCGCCATAAGCTGCTATACCTGGCCCATGACATCCCTGTTCTCGGGACACCAGTGGATCCGGCGCACGCGCTGAGGCTGCTCCAAAACTTCTACTGGCCGGGATATTTGCGGCCGTGCAGAGGTACTGCCGGTCCTGCGACTCCTGCCAACGGGTGGGGAAGGCCCAAGATAGGAAGAAAGCTGCGTTGAGGCCCCTACCCATCATAGAGGAGCCTTTCCAGAAGGTGGCGATGGATATTGTGGGGCCCTTCAACAGAGCGACCCGGACGGGGAAGAAGTACATCCTGGTGGTGGTGGACTTTGCCACCCGCTACCCCGAGGCCGTGGCCCTACCCTCTATTGAGGCAGACACGGTGGCAGACGCACTGCTGACCATTTTCAGCAGGGTGGGGTTCCCCCAGGAGGTTCTCACGGACCAGGGATCCAACTTCATGTCGGCCCTGCTCCGGTGCTTGTGGGAGAAGTGTGGGGTCCAGCACACCTGGGCCTCGGCGTATCACCCCCAGACCAACGGGTTGGTGGAGAGGTTCAATGGGACTCTGAAGCAGATGCTAAGGACCTTTATGCACAAACACCCGCAGGACTGGGACAAGTACCTACACCACCTGCTGTTTGCATACAGGAGGTGCCCCAGGAGTCCACGGGGTTCTCACCGTTCGAGCTGTTATATGGGAGGCGAGTGAGGGCCCCTGGACTTACTGAGAGACGAGTGGGAGGAAGGTCTCCCGGAGAAGAGCCGGTTGTGGACTACGTCCTGACGTTCCGGGAAAGACTTTCCGAGCTCATGGGCCTGGCCAGAGAGAACCTGAGCAGGGCCCAGAGGAAGCAGAAGGTCTGGTACGACCGCAATGCACGGGCCCGGGCCTATGCTACCGGGGACCAGGTGATGGTCCTAATTCCCGTGCGGAAGAACAAGCTGCAAGCCGCCTGGGACGGCCCCTTCAAAGTTGTTAAGCAGCTGAACGAGGTGAACTACGTGGTGCAGCTGGCCGGGCCGGACACGCGGCCAGCGGGTGTATCACGTTAACATGATGAAGCCGTGCTGGGACAGGGAGAACTTGGTGCTGGCCGTGTGCTGGGAGGAGCAGGGGAGGATCCCCTGGTGGGCCTGTTCCCGGGAACCGGAGAGGACTCTTCGCTGGAGTCAATTTCTCTTTCGGACCAGCTCACCCCGGCCCAGCAGGCCGAGATCCAAGAGGTGCTGCGCTCCGCCAGCAGCTGTTCTCCGACAAGCCTGGTCTCACCAACCTGGCTGTCCACCGGGTGAGACGGGCACTCACCCCGGTGCGCTGCTCCCCGTTCAGGGTCACGGGAAAACAGCCCAGGACCTGGAGAGAGGTCGAGGCCATGTTGGCCCTGGGGTGATCCAGCCGTCCTCCAGCCCCTGGGCCTCTCCGTGGTGCTGGTTCCCAAGAAGGGCGGGTCGATCCGGTTCTGCGTGGACTACCGGAAGCTCAACGCCATCTCGGTGTCTGGCGCCTACCCGATGCCAAGGCCCGAGCTCCTGGACAAGCTGGGGAGCTCGTTACCTCACCACCCTGGACCTCACCAAGGGCTACTGGCAGGTGCCGCTAGACCAGGAGGCCAGACTGAAATCGGCTTTCATCACCCGCTGGGGCTCTGCTGAGTTCCTGGTCCTGCCCTTCGGCCTCAAAGGGGCGCGGCCACCTTCCAGCGTCTGGTGGACCAGCTGCTGAGGAATGGAGAACTATGCCCTAGCATACATAGATGATATCTGTATCTTCAGCCAGTCCTGGGAGGACCACGTGGCCCAGGTCAGCCAGGTACTGGATCGGCTGAAGGAGGCTGGGCTGACCGTAAAGGCTGGGAAGTGCAAGGTTGGAATGGCCGAAGTGTCCTACCTGGGCCATAAGGTGGGAGCGGCTGCTTGAAGCCAGAGCCGGCCAAAGTGGGGCCATCAGAGACTGGCCTGTACCCCAGACCAAGAAGCAGGTCCAGGCTTTCATTGGGATGGCGGGGTACTACCGGAGGTTTGTGCCCAACTTCAGCTCCATCGCTGCCCGATCACAGAGCTGTGCAGGAAGGGGAGGCCAGACAGGGTGGTCTGGACAGAGCAGTGCCAGAGGGCTCTCTGTGCACTGAAGGAAGCCCTGGTCAGGGCCCCAGTGTTGTAAACCCGGACTTTGACAAGCCCTTTATCGTGTTTACTGGCGCCTCGGACACCGGGCTGGGGCGGTGCTGATGCAGGCGGACGAGAAGGGGAACGTCACCCCATCGTGTACCTGAGCAGGAAACTGCTGCCCGGGAGGCGGAGCTACGCGACCGTAGAGAGGGAATGCCTAGCGATGGTGTGGGCCCTGCAAAAGCTGCAGCCGTACCTGTTTGGCGGCGTTTCACGGTGTACCGACCACTGCCCCTGACCTGGCTGCACCAGATGAAGGGGCCAACGCCAAGCTGCTGAGGTGGAGCCTGCTCCTGCAGGACTACGACATGGAAGTGATCCACGTCAAGGAGCGCCAACATCATCGCCCGGCGCTGTCCCGTGGCGAGGGCCCGAACTTCCCTAGGTCACAAGCGGAGTGACCCTGCTCAGTTCGCTCTCGGAGGGGGAGAACTGTGACGTAGTGTGAGTGACCTCCACTGGCTGCGGTCTGCAGCACGGCTCAGCCCAGAAGGGCGGAGGAGGTCATTATGCAAAGGGGGCTTCAAACCTGTCTGACCAGTATCTCCCATGGAGAGGAACAATGGGAAGAAGGGAGTGGAACCCTGGCTGGGGCAGGGCTGGAAGTGAGGGAGTTAGTTTCTGTCTGGGATCATGGAGGAACCAGCCTAAGCCAGGGGCTGGGATTGTAGGGCCCAGCCACCCCCCATCTCAGAGGGGGGCACTGAGGCCTCTTGGCTGCAGTCCCTGTAACCAGATTACATCTGTGCTGTGCTGTGCTGTATCCTGGAGAAACAATAAACTCCCTCCATTCTACGGGCTGGTGGAGTCTGTTCGTGCCATTACGGGGGTGCAGGAGTCAGGGGACTCCAACGCGTCGTCACAGTGGGAGACTGAGACCATGGACAAATTGCAAGCAGTGGCAGAGCACTGCCACCGCACTCTAAAAGGAAAGGATGAACAGTCCTCCCAAAAGTTAATGGCCCTCCAGATACAGCATTACTCAGGGAGAGGAGGGCAAAACAGGGGCCGCAGGGATTTCCAGGGAAGGGGCTGGGGCAGGGGAAGGGGCCATGGGACTGGGTTTTCAGGATTTGGAGGTGTTTGTAATTATTGTAAATTACCTGGACACTAGAAAAACAAGTGTCCGAGCCGACCTAATGGCCCCATAAGTGATCAACGAGGCTACATGCCGCCCGCCGATCTCCAATCATACTTCACTCCCCAACAATGATGGGATTCAGGGAAACCTCAGGAAATTTTGGCTCCCTTGTTACTGCTTTCTCCTATGGGTGAATGTGTCCTGACTATCAATGACCTTTCACTTCCTTTCCTTGTTGATACGGGAGCCTCACTTTCTGCAGTCCATACTGCCAATTTACCTGCAGTTCCCCATTCTGGAAAAACTGTATCCACTGTAGGTATCAAGGGGGTTTCGACTCCCTATCCCTTTTCTGAACCTCTGCATGTTCAAACTGGCCCCCTTTCAGCTGATCAGGCATTCCTTCTCTCTGATTCTACTCCTGTTAAACCTGTTGGGTTGGGATCTGTTATGTAAACTTGGCTGTACCATCTACTGCTCCCCTTATAGTGTGTATCTGCAAATTCCTCAGTCCTCTCTGTTTGACTCTCCTGCTTCTCTGTTATCTGAATCCTCTCTCTCCACCCCAGCCCCTCTGTCCACTAATTCCATCTCTTGAATCTCTGCTTTCTCAAGTACCTTCTTTGTGGCCCACTCATCCATCTGAGGTGGGCCGCCTAAATACTGACCCTGTCTGTATTACTGTCAACCCTTCCAAACCTTTACCCCGCCTGTCTCAATATCCATTGAATCCCGAAGCAGAGGCCGGCATTGCTCCGGTAATGTCCGCCCTGCGGGAACAAGGCATTATTGTCCCCTGCAGTAGCCCCTGTAACACCCCTATCCTCCCAGTTTGAAAGGCTGATGGAAAATTGTGGCATTTTGTTTAGGATCTTCGTGCCATTAACTGCATTGTTATGCCCACCTTTCCTGTTGTCCCTAACCCAGCAACCATTCTGGCTTCTATCCCGCCAGATGCAACTCATTTTACTGTTGTTGATCTGTGTTCTGCTTTCTTTTCTGTCCCGGTTCACCCTGACTCCCAGTATCTTTTTGCCTTACCTACAAGGGGCAGCAGTATACATGGACCACGCTCCCACAGGGGTATACTGAAAGCCCATCTTACTTTACTCAAGCATTAGCCCGAGACCTCGCCGACCTTGCCTTCCCCTCTGGGTCCACATTAGTCCAATATGTAGATGATCTACTCCTCTGTTCCCCTTCATTGTCTGCTTCAGAAACTGATTCTTTAGTGCTCCTTACTGCATTAGCAAACAAGGGTCATAAGGCTTCTCGCTCTAAGCTACAGCTCTGTCAACCCTCTGTCATGTACCTCGGCTTTCTTCTCTCTCATGGTTCCCATGCACTTTCTCCTGCCCGCGTTCAAGCTACCCTTAACTTTCCCTGACTGAACTCTCCACACCAGGTCCGGAAGTTTCTGGGCAAGGCTGGGTTTTGCAGGCAATGGATTTCCCAATATGCTTCTCTCGCTAAGCCACTCCAGGAACTCACTCGGTTCTCTGTGCCTGACCCCATGCCAAGGCCCCCTGAGGCTGACTCAGCTTTTGTGTCTCTCAAACAAGGTTTGGCTTCTGCTCCCGCTCTAAGATTACCTGACTACTGTAAGCCTTTCACCCTTTTCTGCCACGAACAATCTGGTTGTGCACTTGGAGTTCTTACTCAGGTGCACGGAGACAAAAATCGTCCAGTGGTTTATTTCTCTGCCACTTTGGATCCTGTTGCCCAGGGTTTACCCCCTTGCCTGCGCGCTGTGGCTGCCACGGCACGCCTAGTTCAAATGTCTGAATCCCTTGTCCTCCGCTCTCCTCTTACCCTTATGGCCCCTCACTCTGTAGAAACTCTCCTGCTACAAAGTAACACAGCTCACCTTTCCTCCACCCGCCTCACTAGGTATGAACTTCTATTGCTGTCGGCTTCGCATATTACCGTGAAGCGTTGTTCTCAGCTAAACCCTGCCACTCTCCTCCCTCTGTCTGATGACGGTGAACCCCCTGACTGCCTTGCAACTGTTTCTGCTGTCACCGTCCCGCACCCCAACCTTTCTGATATCCCTCTCCCTAATTCTGATCTTGTTTTGTTCACTGATGGTTCCTGTTTTTGAGACAACCAAGGTCTTCTCCTTGCAGGATACGCTGTTGTGTCACTCTCTGAAACCCTAGAAGCTGCACCTTTACCTAGTGTTACCTCAGCACAGATCGCTGAATTAGTTTCCCTCACCCGTGCTTGCTTTCTGGCTGAAGGACACTCCGCCACCATTTATACCGATTCTCGATACGCTTTTGGGGTTGTCCATGACTTTGGCACCCTCTGGCAAGCTCGGGGTTTCCTTACCTCTGCTGGCACCCCATTAAGAATGGTCCCTATATCGCGGCTTTCCTGAATGCAGTATTACTCCCATCTGCCCTAGCTATTGTTAAGTGTGCTGGCCACTCGACAACTGATACGGACGTTGCTAAGGGTAACACATTGGCTGACACTTCTGCTAAACATGCCACGGCCATAGAACCCTCCCCAGATGCATTTCTAGGTTCTCTTTCTGTTTCTATACCACCGCCGTCCCTCACTGATCTTGCCCTGCTCCAAGACTCTGCCCCAGAAGCCGAAAATGACTCCTGGGCTGCCCGAGGCTGCAGTCTGCATCCTGATTCCTTTTGGCGCTCACCTACTGGCGCCTTTGTGGCTCCCTTTTTGCTCTCCCCATCCCTGGCCGCCCTCCTCCACAGCGTTTCGCATGTCAGAAAGGAGGGGATGGTCTCTTCTATAACTAAGGCAGTATGGTGGGCCCCTCATTTCAGCTCTTTTGCAGCCCGTCACTGTGCAACCTGTGCCACTTGCCAAAGCCACAATACTGATAAACCTATAAAAGTGGCTCAGGAGTTCCGGGGCCTGCCCCAAGCACCATTCTTGCATTGGCAACTTGATTTTGTACAAATGCCTGAGTGTCTACAATATGAATTTATTCTGGTTATGGTATGTTTATTTTCTGGTTGGTTTGAAGCCTTTCCTTGTCGCAAGGCTGACTCATTGTCTGTTGCCAAATGCATGTTGAATCACATTATGCCTGCCAAAGGAATTCCTGCCACTCTGTCTAGTGACAGGGGGTACACATTTTACCGGGCAAATTATTCAGCACCTGGATCACGTATTACATATAACACACCTGTTGCACTGTCCCTACCACCCCTCAGAGCGCAGGTGCAGTTGAAAGACGAAATGGTGTACTAAAGAATAAGCTTGCAAAAATTTGTGACTCTACAGGATTAAGCTGGCTAGCAGCCTTACCACTGGCCCTTATGGAAATGTGATCCACCCCATCCCAAAGGCATAATCTGAGTCCCTTTGAAATAGTTATGGGACACCCTATGCAAACTATGGCCACCATTACTCCAGTCCCAGACCTGAACTTGACCCACAGTACACCCCTCCAATATTGCAAAGGACTGATGCAAGCTGTTAGCAACTTCCATTCACAGGTTCGAGCCGCCTGGCTGACAGAACCCACCTCTGACGCTTGCCACAACCTCTAGCCAGGTGACTGGGTCTACGTGCGGCACCACCATCGAAAACACACCTTGGAGCCCCGGTGGAAGGGTCCTCATCAGGTACTGCTTACTACCCAGACGGCTGTCAAACAATCTAGCATTGCAGCATGGATACATGTCTCACACTGTAAGAAGGCACCACCCCCAGCAAATCAACCTTAGGACCTCACAGAGTCAGTTTGACTCAAGAAGAAGACGCAGAGGAACAGCCTGCAATACCTTAGAACCTACGCTCTCATAAGGATTGCCAGAAGCAGACGATGACCTAAAGCACAGCCCAAGAAGAAGCAGTAGCGAGCCTAGCTGCTGCTGCCTGGTGGACTTAAAACCATGATTACGGTTCCCTCAGCTGAGGTTGTCAGAACCAGAAGGGCCTTGCCTCCAACATGTGCCTCTGGTGGCACCTGTTCCTCGGTTGCTGGTGTCTTAAGGTATGGGGATTCCACAATGATAATTCTTTTATCAAACAGCAAGTGTGGATAGCTCAGACTCTCAATATCTCTATTTGCTGGGTCTGCAGCCACATTCCAGCCCACTCTCAAGCTGGTGTTCCTGTCGTAGCTATCCCACTCAATTCCCCAGACCTCACTGGAGGACCTCGTCCATTTAATAAAACATGGAACAGTAATGAAACTTGGGAAGTGATGGGAATAAATGTGTCTAAATGGATAAGTGTGGTGGAGGGAAAAGGTCATTGGTATTGGGTGTGTAATGGCACAGGGTTGAGTCTGGGGAAGAGCAGTTGTCTTCAGCATATTATAGCCAATGGTGTATGGGATTATTAGAACAAAACTAAAGAGTGGCGGGCCGGGTATGGGGATATGACCTTTTTTCTCAACTTGGGATCAAACAGAGAAATCAATCCCATGTCCTCCCTTCGGTAACCCTAATGAGAACAATACAATCTTTCAATGTCATGCTAATAACACCACTTCTCGTAAGGAGAATCACCATGTGCCCTTTGGGGGATGCTCCTCCTCCTTTGTAGACACCTATATGACAAATGGGTGCAACCGACCATTCCCGGCCTTGATAGGGCATCATTGGGTTTGCGGGACCAAAGTTTATACTGTGTTACCAGCTAACTGGTCAGGTAACTGTTATCCCGCCCGACTCTTCCCACAATTTCAAGTACTAGAGTCCTTTCCACAAGATCGCCTCCGAAATTTCAGGCGAAAAAGAAGGGACTTATCAGATGCCCAATGGTATGTAAATAATATAAGCCCCTTAACCTGGGAAGAGGCTATTGCTGGTTCCTTCGTCCCATTTGGGGGAGTAATACACCATGCAAAAAGGCTCCTGAGGTTACAAGCAGTAGTTGAAATAATGGCAAATGAAACCGGAGAAAGTTTAAGACCCCTGGCCAAAGAAACAGGGGCGATCCAACAGATGGCCCTCCAAAACCATCAAGCATTGGACATAGTACTGACAGCCAAAGGAGGGACCTGTGCTCTCATTGCCAAAGAATGTTGTGTATATATACCTGACAACACCGCGCTAGCCACTTAGAACAGATTGCATATCTTCCCCATGAAGAGCCGAGTTCTTTATGGAAGTGGCTAAGTAACTTGTTCAATTTCTCTGGCATAGGAAGCTGGTTGTTTCAGGGAGCCTTGACTATCCTGTTTGGAATCTTAATAATCTTTGTGTGCTTCCAGTTAATCTCCTGCTGTATCCAAAATTGTGTAAGGCACGCCACACAGGTCATTGCCCCAAACCAGAGTGCTAAAATGATGATTCTAAATATCACTGATGAGCAAAGAGACAAAGAACGGTTGGTATGTGGAACCCAGTAATTGTTGGTCATGGCGTAGCTTGACCAAAAGGAGGAATTGTGAAAGTAGACTGAATTATATTAATGAATTAATGAAATATTGTTTGTTCCCGGGGACAGGAAGAAAATATTAAGGTAAAGTTGTTTGTGTGTAAGCAGGAAAAAGGATGTTAAGGCAAGAGGACAATGGTTCCACTTAAGGGTAATAATGGAACATTAAGCAGGAGATTGCTCTGACTTAAGGAAATGAGATATGGAACTGACCCCAGGTCAGTTTGTTAAGTTCATGCCCTTTTGTCACCTTTTGTTTCACCTGTATAAATGAAGTGGCTTGGATTTTGAACATGGCAACTCACTTTCCTGTCTGTATTAGCAAAGCGCTTTGCTAATAAAACAGAGTGGTCTACTAAAATTGTGAGTCCTGAGTCTAACTTTGACAATTGTGACACTTCCATCATTCCTTATATAAGTGACGCCCACCGCTGTTGATAGCAGCGACCCACTCCAGACCCTTCCCAGGAGCCTGCCAGACCCAGTCCATCCAGTAGCTGCTGAAGGTGAAGCCGGAGGCTTTGCAGGAGAGGCGCAGAGAGTCTCCGGGCTTTTTCACATCCCCTCTGGATTCCACCAAGTTGACCTGGGACTGGGCACCTGGGCACAAAGACGCGATACGAACATTAGTATCAAAATATAGAATACAAACTATCCGTCTGCCTCTCCAGAGTGTTTAGCTAGAAAATACCTGGCAAAGCTGCCACCACGAAAACTAAATAGACCCCAAATTTCATTTTCCCCATTGTTGGGGGCAGTATTGACTGGAAACTGCACAGACACTGGGGGCTGCGGGGTGTCTCTCCGGGTGCAGCCTAGGGAGAGGGTGACACTGATTTAAGCAGCCACCGGTCACCACCATTTGCATATTCCCCTCCTTATAAGAGACCCAATCACCTTCCCTTAATGAGTCGAGTCACTGAGTGTCCGGCAGAAGGAGTCTCCTTCCCCCTCCTTATTCGTTTGTGCAGCGCCTGGCACATCACCAGGGTCCCACTGGGGTCTCACAGCACTGGGGAGAAATGATGTAGGGAGGAGGGACCCCCCCATGCTTTATGAAATGGACTTATGGACATGAATTTACATAACTTTGAGCAAATTATTTCATGTAACCCATCAATCTTCATGTCGTGATCTACTGGCCCTGTTTATCTCATTTTCATGTATGTATCATTCTTGTGTGTAAAATTAGACCTATGGAGTGGGGAATACTTTGTGGGTGTTAAATGTCTGAATGAGAGGCATCCAGGGTGTTACCCTCAATGGCTTTATGGGCAAATGTTAAACAATCTCTTTTGTCTTCAAGTCTGAACTGTGGTTGGGACGTATCTGTTCTTCTCTTTGGGCCCATCCCAGCCATTTCACAGCACAGCCAATGGATACACACAGTTAGGGTTGCCAGATGTCCGGTATTCACATGGACAGTCCAGTATTTTCACCTCCTGTCCAGTAAAAAAATTGAGAGAATACCGGACACCCGCAATGTCCGGTATTTTCTGATTTTTTCCCTCGGCCAGGAGGGGGAAATGCCAGGCACCTGGCAACCCTACAAACACTCAGCACCCAGCCTCCCCCTTCCCCCAGGCCCCCCTGGCTCCCAACACCCCCAGCCTCCTGACCCCAGCCCCCATGCTCACTTGGTTCCGCAAGGCTGCCAGCACAAAATGGCTGCTGACCAAGAGGAAGCAATGCTTCCCCTGGGTCTTAGTGATCAGCTGCTCCCCTGTTCCTATCCTTACACTCACTCTTAAAGGGGACATGCTGTTTTAAAGCTGTTTTATTTTATTTTATTTTATTTTTTGCTTAATAAGTCTTGGAGTCCTTTTTTTTCTGCTCAACAACTTTGGTCTCTCCCCCCCCTTTTTTTCCTTCAACAGAATTTTTTCCCTGTGTTTTTTTTTCTGGGGGGGTGTTCGGTATTTTTGTTTCAACTATCTGGCAACCCTACACACAGTCACCCTCCCTACAGTGATGAGGTGGTTTGTGGTGAGCTGTAAGGAAATGGGCTGGGGGCAGAACCAATAGAATGGGGATACGCAGGCCAAGTGTGACGCAGCATCGCGCTGTTCTGTCTCCTGGCAGGGGGATTCCAGAGAATGTCCCGCTGCTGTTTGCTCTGCCCACCGGACAATGGGCAGCTGGGAAATCACTGAAGAGAGGGGGTCTGTCTGTTTGTGTCTGTCACACACCATATGACATTAGCATATGGGAACAGACACGCGATGCAAATGTTTGATTTCGTGAATATTTCGCTGACCGGTCCATCAGCCAGGGCCAGATTCAGGAGGGTGAATAGACACGGAGCATCTGACCCCCCTTAAGAAATGCATTGTCCAAACAGGTCGGAGACAGGTCCTGCAGGGTTCACTGCCCACAGCGGGGCCAGACCTACACAAGACTGCACTCCCATGTCCCCAACTGACCAAGGGCTGGAACTCAGCCGTGTCCCAGTGCACATCAGTTCCTCTTGCCACCCCCAGGGTCAGGTTTACACAGCAACCCAACCCTGACAGGCTGCAGTCAATTCCAAACAGGGCCATCCTTAGCCATAAGCAGAATAGACAGTTGCCTAGGGCACCAGTATTTCTGGGGCACCACTCTGCCAGGAGAAACGGGAAACAGTGGAGCATGCAACAGCAGGGCTGCTGGGTCCTAGAGAGAGCTGAATGTGCTCCTTGCAGCACAGTCTGAGGGAGGGGATTGGCTGCTGGGGTCTCTGGGAAGCAGAGGGGGTAGGGGTGGGGAAAGGAACTCACCTGTGAGTGTGACTTATATCGAAAGGATAGAGTGTGAATATATCGAAAGGATAGAGCAGGCCGGGTGGGTGGTGGAGTGGCACTGTATGTGAAAGATAATGTAGAATCAAATGAAATAAAAATATTAAATGAATCAACATGTTCAATAGAATCGCTATGGATAGTAATTCCATGCTCCAATAATAAGAAATTAGCAGTAGGGATATATTACCGACCACCTGACCAGGACAGGATACTGACATTGAAATGCTGAGGAGATTAGAGGCTACCAAAACAAAGAACTCTATAATAATGGGGATTTTAATTACCCCCATATTGACTGGATACATGTCACCTCAGGAAGAAAGCGGAGATAAAATTTCTCAATGGCTTAAATGACTGCTTCTTGGAGCAGCTGGTGCAGGAACCCACAAGGAGAGGCAATTCTCGATTTAGTCCTGAGTGGAGCGCAGGATCAGGTCAGGAAATAACCGTTACAGGACCGCTTGGGAATAGTGACCATAATATAATAACATTCAACATTCCTGTGGTGGGAAGAACACCTCAGCAGACCAGCACCCTGGCATTTAATTTCAAAAGAATTACACAAAAATGAGGAGGTTAGTTAAACAGAAATTAAAAGGCACAGTGACTAGAGCCAAATCCCTGCAAGCTGCATGGAAACTTTTAAAGACACCATAATAGAGGCCCAACTTAAATGTATACCCCAAATTAAAAACACATAGCAAGAGACCTAAAAAGAGTCACCGTGGCTTAACCACCATGTAAAAGAAGCAGTGAGGACAAAAGGCATCTTTTAAGAAGTGGAAGTCAATCCTAGTGAGATAAATAGAAAGGAACATAAACACTGTCAAATCAAAGTGTAAAAATGTAATAAGAAAAGCAAAAAGATTTTGAGGAACAGCTAGCCAAAAACTCAAAAAGAAATAACAAAATGTTTTTAAGTACATTAGAAGCAGGAAGCCTGCTAAAAACCTGTGGGTCCCCTAGGACGATCGAACTATAAAGGCGCAATCAAGGGCGATAAAGCCATTGCGGAGAAACTAAATGATTTCTTTGCTTCAGTCTTCACGGCTGAGGACGTTGGGAGATTCCCAAATCTGCACCGTCCTTTGTGGGTAATGAATCTGAGGAACTGTCCCGGATTGAAGTGTCATTAGAGGAGGTTTTGGAACAAATAGAAAAACTTAATGTTAACAAATCTCGGGACCGGATGGCATTCATCAAGGGTTCTAAAAGAACTCAAATGGGAAATTGCTGAACTATTATCTGTGGTTTGTAACCTATCCCTTAAATCGGCTTCCGTACCTAATGACTGGAAGGTAGCCAACGTGACACCAATATTTAAAAAGGGCTCTAGAGGCGATCCGGGCAATTACAGACCGGTAAGTCTAACTTCAGTACCGGGCAAATTAGTGAAACAATAGTAAAGAATAAAATTGTGAAGCATGTAGAAGAACATAATTTGTTGGACAAAAGTCAACATGGGTTCTGTAAAGAAATCCTGTCTTACTAATCTATTAGAGTTCTTTGAAGGGGTTAACAAACATGCGGACAAGGGGATCCAGTAGATATAGTATACTTAGATTTCCAGAAAGCCTTTGACAAGGTCCCTCACCAAAGGCTCTTGTGTAAATTACATGGCCATGGGATAAGAGGAAGGTCCTTTCTTGGATTGAGAACTGGTTAAAGACAGGAAACAAAGGGTAGGAATAAATGGTAAATTTTCAGAATGGAGAGGGTAACTAGTGGTGTCCCCAAGGGTCAGTCCTAGGACCAATCCTGTTCAACTTATTCATAAATGATCTGGAGAAAGGGGTAAGCAGTGAGGTGGTAAAGTTTGCGGATGATACCAAACTGTTTAGGATAGTCAAGACAGAAGCAGACTGTAAGGGACTCCAAGAAGATCTCACCAAACTGAGTGATTGGGCAACAAAATGGCAAATGAAATTTAATGTGGATAAGTGTAAAGTAATGCACATTGGGAAAAATAACCCCAACTATCATTACAGTATGATGGGGGCTAATTTGGCTACGACAAATCAGGAAAGAGATCTTGGAGTTATCGTGGACAGTTCTCTGAAAACTTCCACACAGTGTGCAGCGGCGGTCAAAAGGCAAATAGGATGCTAGGTATTATTAAGAAAGGGATAGAAAATAAGACCCAGAATATCTTACTGCCCCTGTATAAAACTATGGTACGCCCACATCTTGAATACTGTGTACAGATGTGGTCTCCTCACCTCAAAAAGATATTTTGGCCTTGGAAAGGGTTCAGAAAGGGCAACTAAAATGATTAGGGGTTTGGAACGGGTCCCATATGAGGAGAGGTTAAGCGACTGGGACTTTTCAGTTTAGAAAGAGGAGACTGAGGGGATATGATAGAGGTGTATAAAATCATGAGTGGTGTGGAGAGGGCGATAAAGAAAAGTTATTTATTAGTTCCTAAATAGAAGAACTAGAGGACACCAAATGAAATTAATGGGTAGCAGGTTTAAAACTAATAAAAGAAAGTTCTTCTTCACACAGCGTGTAGTCAGCATGTGGAACTCCTTGCCAGAGGAGGCTGTGAAGGCTAGGACTATAACAGAGTTTAAAGAAGAAGCTAGATAATTTCATGGAGGTTAGGTCCATAAAGGCTATTAGCCAGGGGATAAAATGGTGTCCTTGGCCTCTGTTTGACAGAGGCTGGAGGATGGCAGGAGACAAAGCGCTTGATCATTGTCTTGGTCCACCTCTGGGGCACCTGGTGCTGGCCACTGTCGGCAGACAGGATACCGGGCTAGATGGACCTTTGGTCTGACCCGGTACGGCCGTTCTTATGTTCTTATGTTATGTTCTTATGACTCTCCCCCCTGGCGTGAGGTGAGGCAGGCTGGGCGGCTCTGGCAGTATCCTTTGTTGCCCCCCATAATGACCATTCTTCTCCCCTCCCCCCATGGAGCAACTCCCCTTTTCCCCTCCCGCCCCCGTGGAGCACCCCTCTCTTCCCCTTCCCCTCTGGCAGGGCTGGGTTGGGTGAGGTGCTAGGGGAAGGGGAGGGGTTGGGTGAGGTGCTGGGGGAGGGAAGGTGGGGCTGGCTGGCTGCGTGCTGAGGCAGGGGCGGACTGGCCTGGCGGGATACTGGGAATTTCCAGGTGGGCCGTCCTCTGAAGCACCGGCTGGTGGCTGCTGGAGGGGGATTGTGATGGGGAGCCGCAGCCCCGCACTTTAAATTCTCCGGCGCTGGCCATGTACGGTGGGGCCGAGGGAGCACATGCATAGCGTACTGAAACACCACACAACAGCTGAGAGGGGAGATGCCCGGGCGTGGCGTGACACCATTGCACTCTGGTTTGAACTCCGCGCCTGGACTCTGCTGCCGGGAAGGGGAGAGAGGCGGGTCTGGGGCCAGGAGTGATCGGGGGGGCTGAGTGCTCAGCCCAGGCGGGAGGCTGGGGAATCCGGGAGGGGCAAGCACCCCTCCTTTCTTGGGGGGTCAGCGCGGGCCCGCTCGAGCTGGTCACCTGCCCGAGCGCCACTGCCGCCATCCTTGCCCTGGCTCCTCCTCGCTCGGCCCTGGCACCACTTGGCCACCACCTCCCCCGGGGCACCCCGCCACTCCTGTTGCACCTTTTGGCTTCACCCGGTCGCAAAGGCAGCGCTGCTTTGCGGCTCCGCGTGGGCACATGATGGTGGGAGGTGCCAGCTCGAGGGGAGCGAACCCTACAGGGCAACGCGGGGATGGGCACAGTTGGGGTAGCTGCGCAGCGACGCCCCCTTCCCCCCCAGTACTGAGGAGCAGGGGTGTGACGACGCGTTGGGGTCCCCTGACTCCTGCACCCCCATAATGGCACGAACAGACTCCACCAGCCCGTAGAATGGAGGGAGTTTATTCCTTCTCCAGGATACAGCACAGCACAGCACCGATGTAATCTGGTTACAGGGCAGGTCTAGGATGCCTCAGCCCCCCTTGAGATGGGGGAGATTGGGCCCCTAAATCCCAGCCCCTGGCTTAGGCTGGTTCCTCCATGATCCCAGACAGAAACTAAACTCTCTTCCAGCCCTGCCCCCCAGCCCGGGCAGCAATCCACCTTCCTTTGTTTCTCTCCTTGGGGGGTAGCTGGTCAGACAGGTTGAGAGACCCTCTTAGCATAATGACTCATCCTTCTGGGCTGTGGTACCAATGGCAGCCATTGGGGATTACCACAGAGCCAGCATAGGAACTAGCCAGATACCCCCACTACGTCACAAGGGGAAGGAAGAAGGCTGCCCCCACTCCACCCCATTGTCAATTTGCATTGCGGGGGGCTGCTTTTTGGGATGAGGGAAGCCCTGGGTCCGTAAATCCCCAGCTCCTGCAGTCCTGTTACTACGTGACACTCTCCGTTATTTTTTCAAATATTTCTAATCTACATAGTTAAAGAGAAAATCTTTGAAAGGAGATATTATGCATGTTGTGATTACATATTTTTGTCCCTATGAGCGTATCTGGATCTTTAAGAAGTAATTTTGGGGGAGGGGAGGAGCGGGGAGGGGGAGAGGTTGCAAACTAAAAATGTACATGTTTTATTTAAATGATAGAATTTTTCAAAAATGAAGGGAAAAAGGAAGTTTGTATTAATATCAGAAGGAAAGTGATTAAAACATCAGATATAGTTTTTGGTGGTATTTGCAAGTTTTCTGTCTTTTGCTAGAATAAAAAGGGGTGGGGGTACAGGAGTGAGGGCAGGGGACTGGGAGAGTTGGGGAACTCAGGGCAGGGGTTGAAGGGTGCTGGAGTGAAGGCAGGAGATAGGGGGCTGAGGGCACAGGGTTTGGTGCAGGGAGTTAGGACGGGAGTATAAGGTTGCAGGGCTGGAGTCAGGGCAGAGATATGGGGACTCTTGGTAAGGGGGTAGGGTTAAGATGTGTGGGCAGGGGCTGGAAGGTTTGTGGGGGCAGCTCAGGGCAGAAGGTGATAGAGTGAGGGCAGGAGGGGTGGATTCAGGGCACAGGGTCTGGTGGAGGGGGGGGCTCAGGGTAGGGAGGTGGGGGAACAGGAGTCAGGGCAGGAGGTAGAGGATGCAGAACTCAGGAGGGAGCTGGAAGAGATTATCGGGTTTACAAGGGTGACAATGCTGTGCTGACAACTCCTCCCCAGGGGACAGAGCTTCGCTTTCCTGTCAGTGGCTCCTCCGAGAGGGGAGCGGGGCCTGCATGGGTTGGGCCTGGCCTCAAGTTTGTCTGGGGTGAGCAGGGCTCCATGGGCAAACTTTGGCCTTCAGCTGGCCCCCATCTTGCAGCTGGTGAAGGAGGGCAGGGTTCTTCATATAAATTTCCAATAAAATGTTGACAAATTTTAAAAAATATATTATTTGCATCATTCTGTCAATAAATCAGAATTTCTTCTATAGTGCTACTTCTTTAGTGCTAGTCCATCATCATTACAGTGCGCTTAATTAAGTTAAACTGTTTTTAATAACGTGCATGTGGCAAGTTTTCCAACACTGTAACCTTATGTTTGTGTTGCTAAGAGCAAGCCAGGCATGGGGCACCAGTTTAATAATCCTGCCCAGGGCACCATAAATCCTAAGAACGGCCCTGATTCCAAACCAGTTCTGTGTGTGACTGGAAGGCTGGTGGCTCTTTGCCAGATCTAACCCAGATTAAGAGTTTTCCTAGTTCCACCCCCAAATGTGGTGATGGGCACCTCTCAGGGTCGGTCTCGATCACACTGAGTCCTGCCAGGAATGCAGGGAACTGGACTGGATGTCCGCTCTGGGCCCCTTCGAGTCCCTTATGTCTGTGTCCTGAGGAACAGGGGATTTGAATCAGGGAGTTCTCATTCCAGTATCTCCTGCGTACCGGTTGGTGGATGTTTGTGCTGCTCCCTGACAGGGCTGGGTCCCCTTCACTACCCTGCTCAGAATCCGCTTCCCCTTTTTGTGCCAGTCCCTGCTTCGCTCTGTGTCACTGTGTAGCGTCTGGCACAGAAATACGTGGCGGTGTCTGCAGCTGTCAGCGAGCTGAGCCGCAGATAATACTTGGTGCTGGAAGAATCCACGGTGATGCTGATGCGGCCTTGCAGAGACGGGTTGTACTCTGTGCTCCCGCCCCATCGTCCCATCCACTCCAGCCCCTGGCCCGGGGCCTGCCGTATCCAATTCCAGTAGTAGCTGCTGGTGATGGTGCCCCCGGTGACAGAGCAGGTGAGTGTGAGGGTCTCTCCGGGCTTCACCGCGCCCGGGCCGGACTCCTGGAGCCGGAGCTGGGACAGGGCACCTTGGAAAAGCAGGAATCGGTCAGACTCCAACCCACTTGCCCCCCAAACCCGCCACCTCCCGCCGATACTCACCTGGGGCCAGGGCCAGGAGGAGCAACGGGAGGAGCGAGGAGTTCATGGTGCGCGACGAGGGCACAGAAAAGGGCTCTCGAGGGGCAGCTCAGCGCTTGGGGACGCGGTGGCTGTGGACGTCCTGGGGGCCGCTACTTCAGCCCGGAGCGGGGATTTGCATAAGAAGGGAGCGCCCCGGGAAGGGGCTAGAAGGAGCCGATCAAAAGGCCCCTCTGCCTCTCTTGCCCCTCCTGCACAGTCATAGTCTCTCTCTCTCTCTCTCTCTCTCTCTCTCCGTTGGTGCAAAGGAGGAAAACACAAAAGGCCACTCACAGTGAATTAAACTGTCTCTCCCCGCTCCTGTCTGTCTCATCAGTTTCTGGTGTCAGTTCATTCGTGTAAACAAAGCAGGTGCCGAAAAAATTGAACTCTGGGTCCTGGGACTCCAGTTATTCTGCACCCTTCCCTGTTCCAAACCCCCAAACACTGATCCCTGATGGGTCCCAAACTCAACCGTTATTGATTATTGACGTCTGCTTATTGGTTATTGATTATTAATTGGAGGCACAGGTAGGTAGCTACGTAGGTGGTTAAATGTCTCTGTTGCCTTATTAAGGGGGGAACCTGACGCCCAGATCCCCTAGCCTAGAGATACTAGCAAATCTCAGCCTGATATTCCCAAGGACAAGGGGCTCCGTTTCTGGAGGGGTTTCAGCCGCTGTTCTTTTCCCTCATAACCACACGCTGGTAGGAGGGTTTGTAACACTTTAAATGGGCTCCGAGCGCTTTCATTGCATTCTCTGGATGTGGGTCACGTTGGGTGGGCAGAGCAGGGGTGTAACCTCGAATTGGCACCAGGATCTCGTCTCCAGCCCCAGGGCTGACATCCCGGTTTTGAAGGTAACCTGAATAAATGGGGATTTTAAAACCGGATTAGAGCTTGGTGCTCAAATCTAACACTTTGCTGCCCTCACGTGCTCTGTCCCATTGGTGAGAGTGGGAACAATTTCGCTCTTTTTCCTTAAGATTTGCGTGACATTTTTTGCCCTTCATGAGACATCGGGGGCAGGAGGTTTGTTTGTTTGTGGTTTGAAGAAAGGCTCCAGGGTTGTCCCTGCACCGCACAAACTGCATCTTTCTTCCCGCACAGAATGGAACAAGGGGGCATATTGAGGACACGAAAGAGTTAATCTGTGATGTCAGAGCGTTCCATCCTGACAGGCCTTTGCTCTCCAGCGCCCCAGGTAGGGGACCCACGGTGCAGTCCTTCCGGGACTGGCCGGTCACTGCACAGACCCAGAGGCTGCGGATTGTCTCTGTGAGAGCAGCCTGTGCAGAGGGAGGGACAAATTTAAACAGGAACCGTATTTGCACGGCCCACTGCTTAAAACGGACGCAAGCGCCCTCCCCTCAGGCTGCGAATTTTTGGCTCGGGACTCAGACCATCCCTCCCTGTATCTGTGCAGTGTCCAACCACGGGGCTGTGGGTTAAAGGGGAGAGAAGCAGTTGCCGAGTCTCAGACCAATTTACGGTCATAAATTTAAGAGGCCATAGTCAGCAACTCATCCGGTCGCAGAAAAGGGATCTCCGAGGTCAGTGCCTGGGGAGGTTACAGAGCTGTCCGGGGCTGGGACACTCACCGGAGGGTTACAACCCTAAAATCATTATCCCAGCCTCAGTTCAGAGCAGTGTTTCTTAAACCCTCCCTTGCTGTATCTGTGCAGCGTCCAGCCCGGGGACTGTGGGCTAAAGGGAAGAGAACAGCTGCCGAGTGTGGACCCAATTTACCGGTCATGAAGTTAAGAGCTGATTGTCAGCAACTCATCGCAGAACCGGGGTCTCCTACGTCAGTGCCGGGGATGAGTCAGGGAGTCAGTGCATGGGGAGGGGTCGGATTACAGGATTGCCTGGGGCTGGGACACTCACCGGTGGGGTACGAACCTAAAATCATTATCCCAGCCTCAGTGCAGAGAGGGCACCCCCCGGTCGGAGCCCTCAGCCCCTTCCGTACACTGTCTCCACCCTCAAGCCACAGTCCCCTCTCTCTGAGCCCCTCATTTTTGGCCATCACCCACAGAGCCTAGGCCGGGGGCTCCCAGGAAATCTAATTGCCCCGGGACCCGAGAAGAGTTTGTCCGGCTCTGTCTGTGCCTGTCACATTCTTACTGTCAGTCAGTATATCACGTGGTGCGAATGGGTAACTGGCCTGTCCAATGAGCGAGCGAGAACATCTGGACAGGTTACCTGGGTTGGTAAATAATCCGCTCGCCCCGCGTGGTAACAGCATGTGCTGCAAAGGGCGGCTGGAGACAAGTTACAGCGCCACCTGCCGGGCCAGCCCCGCAGTCTGGTTTCACCCGGTCTTTGTGATCGCAGCCCAGGGCGAGGGGAAGGGGACCGGGCTGCTTGTCTGAGTGACCCCCTCCCCACCAGGTGTGAGTCACAAAGAGCTGAGATAGCAGCCAAGGGATTCTTACTCCTTCCCTTTCCCCCTCCTAGACCCGGCTCCCATCGGCCAGTGTCTCCCCCGCTTCTGATGAAGACTGAGTGTGACCGGGTCCCAGTGACTCCAGACAACCCGCCTCCCCTTTTTGCAGCCGCCCCGCTGCGCTCTGTGTCACTCTGTCTGGCCCAGTAATAGGGGGCGGTGTCTGCAGCTTCAGGGAGACCCGGTTCTTGCCCGTATCTATAGAGATGCTGGTCCGGCTTTGGAGAGACCCTGTGTGACGACGCGTTGGGGTCCCCTGACTCCTGCACCCCCGTAATGGCACGAACAGACTCCACCAGCCCGTAGAATGGAGGGAGTTTATTGCTTCTCCAGGATACAGCACAGCACAGCACAGATGTAATCTGGTTACAGGGACTGCAGCTAAGAGGCCTCAGTGCCCCCTCTGAGATGGGGGGGGGGGTGGCTGGGCCCTACAATCCCAGCCCCTGGCTTAGGCTGGTTCCTCCATGATTCCAGCCAGAAACTAACTCCCTCACTTCCAGCCCTGCCCCAGCCAGGGTCTCCACCCCTTCTTCCCATTGTTCCGCTCCATGGGAGATACTGGTCAGACAGGTTTGAAGCCCCCTTTGCATAATGACCCTCCTCTGCCCTGCTGAGCCATGCTGCAGACCGCAGCCAATGGAGGTCACTCACACTACGTCACACCCTGCAAACCACTTGTTCCCATTGTGTGGATATATCCGCGCTACCTACTCCAACCCTGTCCCGGGGGGCTGCCGGACCCACTCCCATACCTAGCTGCTGCTAGTCACAGAGACCCCGGAGACAGCGCAGCTCAGGGTGAGGATCTCTCCGGGCTTCACCGCTCCCGGGCCCGACTGGACCAGCTGCACCTGCGTGCGAAAACCTGGGAAAAAGGAAAGGAGGCCATAGAAGAAATGAGCCAACCCATGAATCTCTGGACCTGTCCCCAATTCTCTCACTCTGTAACACACTCACGGGGGGTGGGTCGGCGAGCAAGGCAAGGAAAAGCAGCAGAGGTTCCATTCTCGTTCCCAGGCACTGAGGGAAACTTCCCAGCGGGCAGGGCCGGGCAGGTCTGTGTCTGGGCAGAGAATGAGGCTCCTAGAGCCAGGGGCTGGTATTTACACAGGAAGCCCCGGGGCGGGGCTTTGCATGCGGATTGCACCCAGAGGGTGTAAACGGAGCAGATCTCTAGGCAGGGAGCGGTGTGCGGTGGGAAGCAGAGTCACACTCCCCTGCGTGTCCAAGGGTGTGACCCAGAGTCAGTTCGGGTTCATTGGAGTCCTTCGGAGGGAAGCTCTGGACAGGGGGTCGGGTCCCCTCACTGGGGCTTCTAAATCCACCTTCCAGCCACGCCTGCTGCCTCGCTCCCTGGGCCTGGCTGGGAAATACAGACATTAGGGGGCGCTGTCCGGAGACGCGAGACTCTCCCGGGAGTGTCTGGTGGGGAGGGAGCCGCAGCTGCGGGGAGCCAGAGGCGGGTTCCCGGCACCGGGGAGTGAGAAGCAGCCTCGGTGCAGGGCAGAGCGCTGGGCGGGGCAGGTTGTGGCGCTGGGAGAACGCAGTCCGTGGTCACAGAGACAAGTTTTTGTTTGTTTGTACCTCTTAAGTAAAGTGAGTTGTGGGGGGATGAGAGGGAAGGTCCTTTCAAGGACCGAGAACTGGTGAAAGGACAGGCAGCAAAGGGTAGGAATAAATGGTCAGTTTTCAGAATAGTGTCTGGCAAAGGGGTCAACAGCGAAATGGCAAAATTTCCCGACTGCTCAAGATAGTTAAGACTAAAGCAGACAGTGTGGAGCTTCAAAGAGATCTCACAAAACAAGGTGACTGGGCAACAAAATGGCAAATGAATTTTATGCAATAGTTATGCAAAGTTATGCACATTGGAATGAATAATCCCAAGTACACATGCAAAATGATGGGGACTAAATTAGCTATAACCACTTGAGAGAAATCTTGGAGTCCTTGTGGATAGCTCTCTGGAAACATCCACTCAATAGTCGTCAAAAAAGCAAACAGAATGTTAGGAATCATTAAAAAGGGGATAGAGAATAAGAGGGAGACCACCTTGGCACTGAAAATGGTTCAGACAAGGGCAACAAAATGATTAGGTATTTGGAATGGGAGCCATATGAAGTTATATTAAAAAGACTTGTACTTTTCATCTTAGAAAAGAAGAGACAAAGGGGGATAGCATGGAGGCGAATAACATCATGACAGTTACAGAGAAAATGAATAAGAAAACGTTTTGTTTACTTGTCCTATAACATAAGAACTGGGAGTCCCAAATAAAATTAATATGCAGAAGGTTTAAAACAAGCAAAAGGAAGTTTTTCTTCAAAGAGTGAGCAGTCAACCTGTGGAACTTCTTACCAGAGGATGTTGTGAAGACCAGGATTTTAACAGGTGTTCAAAAAAGAATTAGATACATTCATTGAGCTTGGGGCCCCTGATACTTATTAGCGAAAAAAATGTGTAGGAATGGTCTCCCTAGCTTCTGTTTGCTAGGGGCTGAAAATGGATGACAGGAAAGGGGTCACTTGATGGTTTCTTGTTTCTGTTCACTCCCTCTGGGCAGCTCGAACTGGCCCCTGTCATCAGACAGGACACTGGGCTAGATGGACCTTTGGTCTGACCCAGTCTGGCCCTTCTCATATTCTCAAAAGAGAGAATCTTGTCCCAGCGCGAATCACGGTGAGTCCCAGCTGGTGCAGTAATACTTGGCGGTGTCCCCAGCGCTCAGCGAGCGGAGCTGCAGGTAAAACTCGTTCTTGGCATCCTCCTTGGAGATGGTCGCTCGGGATTTCAGGGCCACCTCGTAGTTTGTGCCCCCGGAAAAATGGACGCGCCAGACCCATTGCATCCCGTGGCTGGGCAGCTCCTGCACCCAGTTCCACCAGGCTTGGGTGGAGATGGAGTCCCCGGATACCACACAAGTCACTGTCAGGGCCCCACCAGGGACCACCACTGCCCGGGCGGATGGGACCAGCTGGATCCCAGAGAGGACACCTTGGAGAGCTCAGAGACACCGAGAAGTGAGGCCTCGGGGAGAATCCAGATCATAAGCAACAAACAGAAAGAAGGTGGAATCCCCCAACCCTCTCACACACACAGGTGGCTGGCCTTCTGTGACGTAGTGGGGGTATCTGGCTAGTTCCTATGCTGGCTCTGTGGTAATCCCCAATGGCTGCCATCGGTGCCACAGCCCAGAAGGATGAGTCATTATGCAAGAGGGTCTCTCAACCTGTCTGACCAGCTACCCCCAGGAGAGAGACAAAGGAAGGGAATGCTGCCCTGGCTGAGGCAGGGCTGGAAGAGAGTGGGTTAGTTTCTGTCTGGGATCATGGAGGAACCAGCCTAAGCCAGGGGCTGGGATTTAGGGGCCCAGTCTCCCCATCTCAAGGGGCTGAGGCATCCTAGACCTGCCCTGTAACCAGATTACATCGGTGCTGTGCTGTGCTGTGCTGTATCCTGGAGAAGGAATAAACTCCCTCCATTCTACGGGCTGGTGGAGTCTGTTCGTGCCATTACGGGGTGCAGGAGTCAGGGGACCCCAGCGCGTCGTCACACTGGTGTCAGGGCGGGATGCACTGCACCCCGTGGATGGAGGAGCATCCAGCGGCGGCGACAAGGCGCAGTAGAAGCAAGAGCCATGGAACCAGGCGTGCTGGAAACAGAGCGGCGGTTCCTGAGAATCGTGGGCGCAGCAGCACTAGACTGGTGAGTCTGCACCGAGGACCAGCGGGAGATGGCCTATACCCAACTGCTGAAGGCAGAGCTGGTGAAGCTGTGCAGAGAGAGGGCTTGCCTGTGCGGAGCGCAAGGCCCAGCTGATTGCCCGGCTGGAAGAGAATGACCAGCCACAGGGCTGGGATCCTGTCCCCGTGGGAACAGCCAGACCCCCACTGGGAGCGTGTCAGGCTCGGAGAGGCGGAGCGCTGGAGGCCGCCGAAGAGACCGGACTGCCTCCCAGGGAGCACTGCAAGCCGTAGTCCACCCAGGGGGTCCAACCCCTCGGAGCTGCGGCGGCTAGAAATCCAGCTGCAGATGAAGGAATTGGAAGTCCAGGACCGTAGAGAGCAGCGACAGCATGAGCTGGCCATGGCCGGCGGAGAAGCGGCAGGGCCCCAACTGCGCCGAGTGCAGATGAGCCCCAAAGGCCCGGGGTGGCCAGATGCTTGGAGAAGCTCGTGGTGGCCCAATTGAAGGACATGGGCGACATAGACGGGTTCCTCAGCTCCTTTGAGAGGGCCTGTGGACTGCAACAGGTCCCCAGCTGACTGGCTGCAGGAGCTCATCCCGCACTGAACCAGGAGGCCACCGGGGTGCTCAATCAGCTGGAGGACCTACAGCCAGGGGATTACAACCGAGTCAAGGAGGCCCTGCTGCACAAGTTTGGGCTGACCCCGAGATGTACAGGAAGAAGTTCCGGGCGTGCAGAGGAGCCACGGGAGACCTATGTGGATCTGGCCTCCCGCCTGGCGCAATACTGCCGCAAGTGGGTGTCTGGAGTTGGAGCCCAGACAGAGGAACTGCTCAAGCTGATTATGATGGAGCAGTTCTATAAAGCGTGCACACCCAGCCTGAGGCTGTGGCTCAAAGACCGAAGTCCGGAGAACCCCAGGAGCGGGAGGCTGGCGGATGAGTTCACAGAGAGCCGGTCCAGGTGTGAGCAGGAATCCCGGAGGGAAAGGGAATCGCGCAGAGACCGGTTCTCGGCTGAGCGGCGGAGAGAGGCACCTCGAGGCGAGCCCAGGACCAGGACCACTCATCGGTGCCCCAGAAAACCAGCCAGGGCCTGGGCGGAGCCGACCCAAAGGGCCCGCAGAACCTAACTTGCCATCGCTGTGGGCAACGAGGCCACAAGAGGGCTCAGTGCACCAGGCACAAGAACAGGTCCCATGACCTGGGACTTTCCAGGGTTAACTGGCTGGGGCTGGAGGAAGGGCAGGCTGCCCCAGAGGCAGGGGCTGGCAGGCAAACCTCAGCTCAGAGTGGGGAAGGATGCTCAGTGCACCTCCTGGGAGGTCTAACCCTCTGGAGGAGGATTCTCCGTGTGCCGGGTGGGGCAGGGCGACCTCTGCGGAGCGAGTGCCTCATACCCCTGGAGGTGGATGGTAGGAAGGTGACAGGTTTCTGGGACACGGGGCGGAGGTGGCGCTGGCCCGATCTGACAACGTAGTGGCCCCAGACCGGATATGCTGCCCAACACTCAGCTGACCCTGAGGGGCATAGACGGCACCCCATTTAAGGTACCAGTAGCCAGGGTGCATCTGAAATGGGAGGCCAAGGAAGGTCTCAAGAAAGTGGGGGTGCACCCGCACTTGCCCACGGAGGTGCTAATGGGGAATGACCTAGAGGAGTGGCCCCAGGAATCCCAGCGGGCTCTAGTCACTGCCCAGAGCCAGAGCCAGCGAGGGCTGGCAACCTGGATCAGGGAAGGACTCCTGGCAGGGTCCCCAGGGTCCCATCACCGTGGACACGGGGTCCAGCCAAGCGGGGACCCCGGACCTAGGCAAGGTGGGGAACAGGTCGATCCCTGCCCCAGCGGCTGAATTCCAGGCTGAGGTGCAGGCAGACCCCTCCTTGCAGAGGCTGAGGACGAGGCTGGCCTCCGTACAGCTCAGCCCCTGGGAGAGGAGGCCAGGAGAGATTCCTGTGGGAGCGGGATTCCTGTTCCGGGAATGGCTTCCCCAGGAAGGTGAGGGCATGGGGTCCAGCGGCAGCTGGTCGTCCCCCAAAGTATCACCTCAAGCTGCTGTATTTGGCCCATAATGTCCCCCTTTGCGGGCCACCGAGATCCGGAGCACCCGGCTGAGGCTGCTCCAACACTTCTACTGGCCGGGAATATTTGCAGCCGTGCAGCGTACTGCCGGGCCTGCGACTCCTGCCAGAGGCGGGAAGGCCCAAGACGGGAGAAAGCTGCTCAGGGCCCCTACCCTGTATAGAGGAGCCTCTGGGCTTGCTGAGAGTTATGGGAGGAAGACCTCCCGGGATGGGGCGTCGGGGTGGAGGCCGCCCTGGCTGTCCAGAGAAGGCTCGCTGGGCTCATGGCCCGGCCGAGAGACCCTGGCCAGAGATCAAGGCCAGCGGAAGGATGGAGTGCGACCACAGAGGACAGGCCTGTGCCAGTCGCCCTGGAGCGATGCAGCGAGTGGACAGAGGAAGCCAGTTCATGTGGGGCCTCGCCGCGGCCGGCCCGAGTCAAGGGAGCACCCATGTCCCCAGGGCGGGTTCCCACGCAGAGGACCCGAACTTCCCTAGGTCACGAGCGGAGTGACCCTGCTCAGTTCGCTCTCGGAGGAGAACTGTGACGTAGTGGGGGTATCTGGCTAGTTCCTATGCTGGCTCTGTGGTAATCCCCAATGGCTGCCATCGGTGCCACAGCCCAGAAGGATGAGTCATTATGCAAAGAGGGTCTCTCAACCTGTCTGACCAGCTACCCCCAGGGAGAGACAAAGGAAGGGGAATGCTGCCTGGCTGGGGCAGGGCTGGAAGAGAGTGGGTTAGTTTCTGTCTGGGATCATGGAGGAACCAGCCTAAGCCAGGGGCTGGGATTTAGGGCCCAATCTCCCCATCGCAAGGGGGCTGAGGCATCCTAGACCTGCCCTGTAACCAGATTACATCGGTGCTGTGCTGTGCTGTGCTGTATCCTGGAGAAGGAATAAACTCCCTCCATTCTACGGGCTGGTGGAGTCTGTTCGTGCCATTACGGGGGTGCAGGAGTCACGGGACCCCAACGCGTCGTCACACCTTCCCATGAGGCAAACTGAGGCAGCCGCCTCAGGTGTCAGACTGTGGGGGGCGCCACTAGGACCCAGAGTACAGAAAATTCTGTCTGATGCTGGTGCCTATACAGGTAGCGGAGCAGTCCCATGAGAGGAGTAGAACAGGAATAAGACAGAATTGAGACCTTTCAAAGTTTTGGCCCAAGCAAGCGGGCATGGGGAGGCTCGGAGAGCATGGGGGTGTCCTTTGAGCTCCCCGCCTCAGGTGCCACAATGTTGTGGGCCGGCACTGGGGGCAGTAACACACGGTGGTGCCCTCTGAGCTCGGGCTGTTGCAGGCAGCATGGGAGCTGCCCTGGGAGGCGGTGGATCGGCCCTGGATGCTTTCAGTGCAGAGATTGTAGCTGTCCCCGAGTGTGGTGCTGACCAGCCTGACCAGCCACTTCCCCGGCTGCTGTCTGACCCGCGCCAGGTAATATCTACTACCGCCAACCCGCTCAGGGCACTTCGGCTTCCTGGAGCCTCCGGGCGTCTTCATGTCTGGACCCGACTGGGCCAGAACAGCCCGTGCCCGGCCCCCGAGCAAGCAAAAGGGCGGCGGGAAGGATGAGGGGTGGGAGGTAACAGAAATCGGGGGGGGCACCACAAAACTTGTGACGTCACCACAGCGACCCAGCGAGAGACTCTTGCTTGGTCGGTGGGTTTGTGAAGAGAAAACACCTCCCCGAGCCGCGCGAGGAAAAGTCACCGGGACCGAAATCTCACCGTCCCTGGGCCGTGGGAGAGGAAAGTTCTCGGGGGCGGCCTGGGCTGCACAGAGCAGGGGGTTGCAGGGTATCTCCTCATGTCCCTCCTGGGCAGGGAGAGAGCGATTCCGGCAGGAGACACGCACTGGCCGGAAGCACCACTGGGAGCCGCCCTGGGCCTGGCTCTGGCTGGCGGCTTAGTTTGCCGGGCTCACTTAGCAGCTGAAGAATGGGGGTGCCTCTGGAATCCATCAGAGGGACGGGGCCGGGAACCGCCTTTCCCAGCCAGGCGCCCTGTCGTGGATCTGGTTTGTGTCTGAGCTCCCAGAGGCTTCCCCTGCCTGTGTCCGGCGCAGCGATAGCGGGCGGGGTCCTCGGGCTGCAGGCCGGTCAGTGGAGGGAACAGATGGGTTAACACGGGCGGGAGGTTTATGTGACATTCACACAGGTTCTTGGTCCCCTGCCAGAACCCGGAGCAGCGGTAATTCCGACGCCTGAGTTTTTGCATGATCACAAACCGGTTTCGTGTCACTGTGAGTTTCTCGCACAGTGATAGCGGGCGGTGTCCTCGGGCTTCAGGCCGGTCATTTGAAGTTGCACCGTGCTCTGGGAATTGTCCCTGGAGATGGTGAATCAGCCTTTCACTACATCCGCGTATGCGATACCTAAACTTGGGTTTATATGAGCGATCCATTCAACCCCCTTCCCAGCAGCCTGCCGGACCCAGTCTATGTTGTAGTTAGTGACGGTGAAGCCTGAGGCTTTGCAGGAGAGGCGCAGAGAGTTTCCGGGCTTCTTCACGTCCCCTCCGGACTCCACCAGCGCTTGGCACCGGACACCTGCAAATACAGACCGGTTCTTAATATCGGTATAAAATGAGCCCTAACGCACTATTCCTCCAACTGGGCCAGTGACTCAGAGGAAGAAAATACCTTCCAAAGCTGCTGCAACGAAAAACAGAAGGAGCCAAAGTGCCATTGTCTCAGGTGCCAGAGGGGAAAGTTCTCAGGGGACAGCGGTAAATGCACAGACCCAGGGGGCTGCGGATTGTGCCTGCGGGTGCAGCCTGGGCAGAGACAGGGACAGATTTAAACAGGGCACTGCCTCCCTCATTTGCATATCCCGCTACTTGTAAGAGACAAGCGCTGCTCCTGCCAGGGATCTGACGGACTCGCCCCAGAGCTCCGTGTTCAGAAGTCAGACTGCCCTGGCTTGGGTATCTGTGCAGCGCCGGGCACGGGGCGCTGGGATTCTCCTGGCACTTTCGGACCCCTGGAGGACTGAACAGCTCCCTGCACTGACTTTATTTCCTCACGCAGGGACTGAGGGGCTGGTGACTCTAAGGTCATGGGGCGGGGGTAATCTCTGGAGCCCCCTCCCATGCGCAGAGGAGCCAGGCAGCGCCGGGCAGTGGCTCAGTGTCCGGGGAGGGACCGTGCCCACGGAGCCACCGGCCCGGGACCCCGCTGGAGAGGGGAGATTTCCCGCCGCGCGGAGATGATTTGGGCCAGAACGTGCCCTTAATAAGTCGGGCTTGTGCCTTCGAGCAGCTGCGGGGCCAGCTGGTGGGTGTAGTTAGTAGAAGCTGCGAGGCGGGGGGCGGCGTCGTGTGAGCGTCAACATCAAGGTCATTTCCTTAGCTCATGATTAGTAAGACGCAAATTGCAGACAGTAACTTTCTCCTTGTCGTGTTCAAAGATCTTGTGCGGTAGGAAAGCTGCGGTTTTCAGAACCCATCCACGCGATGCAACATTGAGGGATTCCAATAGCACTAAATAATAACAAAATACAATAACAAGCAATAAGACACTTCCCTTCCCAGGCACTAGAACCATCTCGCTGCAGCCACATTCCCATTCCCACGGCCACGCGTGTTCCATTTAACATTTCCCCCACGCCGTCCTATCCACACCCCGGCTGATAGTTCGGGTGGGTGCAAATGCCGCATCTGGCCCTGCACCAATTCCAGGGAAGAGCATCCCCAACAAAGTGTCTCACTCTGCGTTTGTACCCGCAGAGTGCAGGATAGGAGAGTCCAACCTGGTTACCACAGGATTGGTCCAGATGGAGAATCGGTTTCATTCGAGTACAACAGCTAGGGAAATGGGTTGTCCTCCCCGCCTCCCGGCCACACAAATATTAGAAAGAAAGAAAGAAAGAAAGAAAATCCCTTTTTGTGGGGCACGGCCTGGAGGTAACACACCCTGAAACTCTCACAGTTCAGGGGTTGGGCACCCGCCTGAATAGCACAAGCTGGAGGAAGGGCTGAGGCCGGGCGGTGAGTTCGAGGCTGTAAGTTCCATGGGGAGCCCGGCGTTCTAAGAAGGAGCCTCAGCCCCTTGTGGGACTCGAGCCCCCAGCGCTCCAGGGCCCTGACACAGCGACAGCTGCCCCCAGGATTCGGAAGCCCGGGTTTTTGTCCGACCACCAGCAGGATCCGTGACACTGTGTCCCGCACAGTAATAGCGGGCGGTGTCCTCCGGCTTCAGGCCGGTCAGTTGCAGGTAGAGCAGGTTGTTGGGATTCTCCCTGGAGATGGTGAGTCGGCCTTTCAGGGAGTCTGCGTATCTCGCGGTGCTCCCATCCTCGCTAATACTAGAGATCCACTCAAGCCCCTTCCCGGGAGCCTGCCGGACCCAGAGCATCCAGTAGCTGCTGAAGGTGAAGCCGGAGGCTTTGCAGAAGAGGCGCAGAGAGTCTCCCGGCTTTTTCACATCCCCTCTGGACTCCACCAGCTACACCTGGGACCAAGCAACTGCGAATACAGACAGGAACTCCTGTCTAACCAGGCCTGCGCGGTGGGATCCTGAGGATGCTCTGACCGACTGGAAGAATGAGGGGACGTCACGTCCCCGAGGAGCATCCCGTGGCCGGAGGGGGCATGTTCTGGGCGCCAACACATTCCATAAGGGCAGTGCCGGACCCCGGCTGTGGTGCAAGCGAACTCCCAGAAACTGGCTCGGGGTTAGGAAAATAAGGATGCTGGTGGCGCAGGAGGGGTGAGGACGTTTTGATCCAACTAACCAGCACAAGGGAGTGGACGAAAGGAAAAACTATGTAGCGCTTTAAAGACCAACAAGATGGTTTAATAGGTGATGAGCTTTCGTGGCCCAGACCCACTTCCTCAGATCATATTCTGGAAGAGAATTGGCATGACCATATATACCAAAGGAATACAATGAAAAAAGTGAACACATTATTAAACTGACAAATCAGATTAAGTACAGAAAGTGTGGTGAGGAATAGGAAGGGAGGGAATAGCTTTTTATGAGTTAATGAATGGCTAATGGGGGTGATGAGTGGGGAAGCTAGCTTTGTAGTGGGTAAGGTAATTAGCATCTTTGTTAAGGTCCATTCACAAAGTGTCAAATTTAAGCATGAATGACAAAGTTTCTCTTTGTAGTCTGGTGTTAAAGTCTCTTCGAAGTGAGATGCAGGTAGCAAGGTAGTAAGGTCGTTAAGACTATGGCCAGGTAGATTGAAATGAAAAGAAAATGGTTTTTCCTTGTGAAGATGTCTGATGTCTGATTTGTGGGCATTAATTCTTTGGCTAAGTGTCTGAGAAGTCTGTCCAATACATAAAGCAGAAGGACACTGTTGGCACATGATGGCATAAATAATATTTCTGGATGAACAGGAATATGTGTTCTTGATGGTATAACTGACATGATTAGGTCCAGTGATAGTGTCACCAGAATAAATATGTGCACAAAGTTGGCAACGGAATTTGTTGCAAGGAAATGTTCCAGGGCTGATGTGGTATGTCCTGTGGTTGTTGGAAAGAATCTTCCTGAGGTTAGGTAGTTGTCTAAAGTAGACTATAGCGGACGGTAACTCACCATTTCAGAGCTGGAACAAGTAACGTCTTTGTATCGGTGTGTAAAAAGGGGCGTGGGGGGGGCGTTTGTGTCGGAGCTGAGGGGGGAACAGAAAGGCTGGAGGGTCTCTGAGCCGGACCGTTGTCACGGGCACCGATGTGAGGGTGTAACTGCGGCCACGGACCGGGAAGGTGGTCCACAATAAACCTGGTAAAGGGAAAAGAGAAACTCCACTAGAATAGACCAATGGCCCGGGGCCCGGCATCTCTATCCTGCGGAGAAACCGCTTCCCCTTTTTGTACGAGTCCGCTGTGTCTCTGGCGCAGGAATAGGTGGCGGTGTCTGCGGCTGTGAGCGAGCGGAGCTGCAGCAAGAATTGGTTCCTGGCGGTGTCTGCAGAGACAGTGACTCGGCTTTGGAGGGAGGGGGCGTAATTCGTGTTCCAGCTGCTCGGTCTGCACCACGTGCTTCCCACCCATCCCAGCCGTTTCCCCGCGGGCTGCCGGGCCCAGTGCCAGACGGCACTGGTGCTGGAAAGCGAGTCTCCGGAGATGGTGCAAGTGAGTGTCAGGGACTCCCCGGGCTTCCTTCAGCTGCACTTGGGAGAGGACACCTGGGAGGGAAACACGCCAATGACGGAGTGAGCCAGGCCCTGTCCTCTGGACGTTTGGAATATGTGAAAATGAAATAACCCGAGACGCGCCTCAGGAAATGAGACACCCAACAGCCACCGAATTCCATCGGGATCCAGACACCTCATTCCCTTGCCACAGGACTCCTCGTTGTTTTTGCTCATTCCCTTGGGCTCCTTTAAACAGCTCCCCTCTGCAACCACTGCAGAAAAGCTCCCTCCGAACGCCCAGTAGCCAAGTACCTGAAGGAGCCTCCAGCCTAAAGAGGAGAACCAGTAGCAGGCGCATGTTAAGGGAGAATGAAAAAAGGGTCCCGCAGGCAGCCCCGGGCAGTTCTGTGTCCGGAGAGAGACCGGGGCTCCTCCGATCCGGGGCTTGAATTTGAAGAGGAACCCGCCGGGAGGGGATTTGCATGGGCGGGTCCCAGCATTGGTACAAAAGCGGAGAGCGCGTAAGCTCTGCTTGCACGTGGGGATCGCTCCGTGAGACACAACCCGTCCCGCTCTCAGGCCGAGAGAGCAGCTTAGCGAAGTGAGCAACCGCCTGAGGCATCTGGACGCGCAAACTCGGTTTAAACAAACAGCGTTTGGTCATTGAACCCTCCCAGCCAAAAGACAGAGCGGGACGCGCGTTCTTAGGCGTGAAGGAGCAATTACCCCCCTTCTGCTGTGGCTTTGGTGGGGAATTCAGAGCCCAAATGGCAGGTAAATTCGGTGGGCTCTGGGCCTTTAACTCCCTGACCCCGTCTCTTCAGTCCTCCCCCGCGCCAGGGGCTAAAGGCTTCGTTCCACTCGGTGAGTGACGTGGAGCCTTTCGGCTGCTGTTACCGCGCCCTGGGTGTCATTGACATAGAGCTAAACATCTTGTTTTCCACCCGCCCTGTGCCACTTTTCAGTCTGTCCCGGAGGATGGGCTGGGCTGTTTGCTCATTGGCGCCCCCTACTGGGGGACAGGAGAAGAGGACTCTGCAGCCTCACCCCCGCCCCTCCCACTGATGCCCCTTTCGCATTCATATTAAAAGTAGAAAATGACTATTGGGTGGGGTAATTTATTGATTTAAACCGCGATCTTTTGATCCCAGGAAAATGGTCTTTGCCGGAAAAGCCGGTCCGGATGGGAATTATTCAGCGAACCCGAGAAACAGGCAAACCAGCAAAGCAGCGCAGGGAAGGAAACAAAGGCCTTTGGGGAGCGGGGAGTTAGTGCCCAAAGCGGAGAGATCAGGGTCTCTGTTGGGATGGGTCTAGGCGGGGTGACAGGAGGGAGAATCCCAGCCTGGTGAATGGAGGAGGGGCCTGCGCAGAACCCAGTGAAGCCGGTCGGGGATCTGTGGCCTGTGTTACCCAGGGAGTCAGGCCAGATCCTCACACGGCTCCTTCCCCGCCGGTAACTCTCTGGGTCCGGGTCTATGGCGGGGAGGCTCATCCATTGTCCCCAGGAGAGCAGGGAAGGGGGAGGGGCTCACATAGAAACGCGCTGGCCTGTGGGAGCTCGTGTCCCTCTGTCACAACAATCACACCAAGGAATACCAGAATTCGAAGGGTTCGCTGCTGCCGGAGCTTCTCTCATCACCGAGCCAGTTTGCACTCATGGGCCTTGGGCTCCCCCAGCGCCAAACGGCGGCTCTGATCCCTGCAGGAAAAAGTTTTTGTCTCACTCAAACCGGCTTCTTCTCACTCTGGTTCCCGCACAGTAATTCAGGCCGGTCACTTGCAGGTACAACAGGATGTTGGAGTTGTCCCTGGAGATGGTGAATCGGCCTTTCACTGTGTCTGCGTAGTTTGGACCCGACCCACTTGCCGGGAGCCTGAGGGGCTCACATCATATCGTAGCTGCTGAAGGTGAAGCCGGAGGCTTTGCAGGAGAGGCGCAGAGAGTCTCCGGGCTTCTTCACATCCCCTCTGGACTCCACCAGCTGCACCTGGGACCGGGCATCTGCACATAAGCCACATTATAAATCACACCTGTAGCCAAAGCAATAACAGAATTTCCTCTCCCTCTGCAGTGTAACTAGGCAGAGAAATCACCGTTCAAAGCTGCTCCAGTTAACAGCAAAAGGAGTCAAAGTCTCATTGTCCTTCCCTGGCGCGGGCTCGGCAATTTCTCCGGGGACTGGCTGGTGTGACGTAGTGGGGGTACCTGGCTGGTTTCTATGCTGGCTCTGTGGTAACCCCCACTGGCTGCCATCGGTACCACAGCCCAGAAGGACAGGGGATGAGTCATTATGCTCAACCTGTCTGACCAGCTACCCCCAAGGGAGAGAGACAAAGGAAGGGGAGTGGAACCCTGGCTGGGGGCAGGGCGGGAAGTGAGGGAGTTAGTCTCTGGCTGGAATCATGGAGGAACCAGCCTAAGCCAGGGGCTGGGATTGTAGGGCCCAGCCACCCCCCATCTCAGAGGGGGGCACTGAGGCCTCTTAGCTGCAGTCCCTGTAACCAGATTACATCTGTGCTGTGCTGTGCTGTATCCTGGAGAAGCAATAAACTCCCTCCATTCTACGGGCTGGTGGAGTCTGTTCGTGCCATTACGGGGGTGCAGGAGTCAGGGGACCCCAACGCGTCGTCACAGCTGGTCACTGCCGAGACCGAGGGGGCTGCGGTTTTTCTCTGCGGGTGCAGCCTGGGCAGAGAGAGGCACAGATTTATAATGGAAGCTGCAGCTTTATTTGCATATCTCCTGCCTGATAAGATACAGCAAGTCCCACCGAGACCGATTCCTCTGTGTGGGGAGGGGGATTAAAGGAAGGGGGATCATCCATTGCCAGAGAAATAAGGATCGAGATAGATAGACAGGTAGAGATATATATGGGGTGTATGCAGATAGCTAGATAGAGCGGGTGTATGGGGGGTAGATAGATAGGCAGACGCTGCCACATTCACTCAGACCAATGTTCTGTCCAGCCCTGTACCTGTCTCTGTGGCCGGTACCAGACCTGCAGGCAGAGCGCACAGCGCAGTGACACTCAAAAAGCCCTTCCACGTGACTGTCACTCCCTCGCGCCGCCCTAGTCTCTGTGCCGGGGCAGGGCGAGGCGCCTCTTGGCGGCTGGAGCGCGGGGCGCTGTGAGTCTCTCAGCGCAGAGTCGCAGGGGCTGGGGACCGGCGATTTGAAGCAGGCGGGGTGAGTGTCCGCAGCGGGCTCCCGCCCTTTTCCGGAGGGGCTGGGTGGGAATCCAACTGGGATCAGATCCAGCGCCCGCCAGGAGCTCACGGGGCAGCGTGACCTAGTGGGGCGTCTAGTAAGGGCTGCGCCTGGATATTTAGCACGTGGGGCCCGGCACTTGATCAAAGCCCTGGTCAATTCATATCTCGCCTTAATACACAGTCCTCGGGCCCGGGTCCTCGCAGTGTTTCCCTGCAGCGCACACGGGACACGCTGTTCGCTGGGCTTCGCTTTGCCTCTTTTGAGACAACTGGGAAGGGGCTAGAGGGGCGCTGGCCATGGGACAGAGCCGGTACAGCGCGAGGCGACAGAGCAAAGGGAAACTCTCTCCCTTTGATGCCAGTGCGATGGTTTATTTCCACGGCAGGTGCGAATCCCTCGGGCAGTGAGGTGGGCGGAGCCATGGAAGGCGACTGGCCATTGGGCACCTAACTAACCCCGCTTTGCAGTGACGCAGAGCGCTCTGTTGAACAACACCGGGGCCTGCTGGAGCCGGCGGGCGAGAGGGGCAGTTTGTGCAGCGGCGCCGCTTCAATGTCCCAGCTGCGGCAAAGGGCACCTGTCAGGGACTGTAACATTGAGCCCAGCCAGGAGTGCAGGGGACTGGTCTGGATGTCCGCTCCGGGCCCCTTCCAGTCCCATGAGTTTGTGTCCTGAGGAACAGGGTTTAAAATCAGGGTGTTCGCTTTCCAGTATCCTTTGCGTGCTGGTGGGTATGTTGGCTCCTGCTGCTCCCTGCCGGAGGGACCAAACCCTGCCAGGATCCGTGTGGGGAGGGGAAGGGCTCTAGGCTCAGCCCTCCCCGCTGCTCTAGCTTCACTGCCCTGCTCAGAATCCGCTTCCCCTTTTTGTGCCAGTCCCTGCTTCGCTCCGAGTTACTGTGTCTAGCACAGAAATACGTGGCGGAGTCTGCAGCTGTCAGCGAGCTGAGCCGCAGATAATATTTGGTGCTGGAAGAATCCACGGTGATGGTGATGCGGCCTTGCAGAGACGGATTGTAGTATGAGCTCGCGGTCCATCCTCCCATCCACTCCAGCCCCTGGCCCGGAGCCTGCCGTACCCAGTTCCACCAGTAGCTGCTAGTGATGGTGGCCCCGGTGACAGAGCAGGTGAGTGTGAGAGTCTCTCCGGGCTTCACCGCGCCCGGGCCGGACTCCTGGAGCTGGAGCTGGGCCCGGGCACCTGGGAAAAGGAGGGATCGGTCAGACTCCAACCCAACTGCCACCTCCTCCAACCCGCGCCGCCTCCCACCGAGACTCACCCGGGACCAGGGCCAGGAGGAGCAGCGGGAGGAAAGGGGAGTTCATGGTGCACTAGGAGGGGACAGCTCGGCGCCTGAGAACACAGCGGTTGTGCGCTCAAGGGGGCCGCTACTTTAGCCCAGAGCCTGGAGCAGGAATTTGCATAACGAGGTAGCGCCCATGGGAGGAGCTAGAAGGAGTGGATCAAAAGGTCCCTCTGTGACGTAGTGGGGGTATCTGGCTAGTTCCTATGCTGGCTCTGTGGTAACCCCCACTGGCTGACCCTAACCACGGCCCAGCGGCCCATTATGCAAAGAGGGTCTCTCAACCTGTCTGACCAGCTACCCCACAGGGAGAGAGACAAAGGAAGGTGGATTGCTGCCTGGGCTGGGGGGCAGGGCTGGAAGAGAGTTTAGTTTCTGTCTGGGATCATGGAGGAACCAGCCTAAGCCAGGCGCTGGGATTTAGGGGCCCAATTTCCCCCATCGCAAGGGGGACTGAGGCATCCTAGGCCTGCCCTGTAACCAGATTACATCGGTGCTGTGCTGTGCTGTGCTGTGCTGTATCCTGGAGAAGGAATAAACTCTCCATTCTACGGGCTGGTGGAGTCTGTTCGTGCCATTACGGGGGTGCAGGAGTCAGGGGACCCCAACGCGTCGTCACACTGGTGTCAGAAGTGGGATGCACTGCACCCCGTGGATGGAGCATCCAGCGGCGAGCGACTAGGCGCAGTAGAAGCAAGAGCCATGGAACCAGGCGTGCTGGAAACAGAGCAAAGCGGTTCCTGAGAATCGTGGGGCGCAGCAGCACTAGACTGGTGAGTCTGCACCGAGGGGACCAGCGGGGAGATGGCCTATACCCAACTGCTGAAGGCAGAGCTGGTGAAGCTGTGCAGAGAGAGGGGCTTGCCTGTGAGCGCAACCAAGGCCCAGCTGATTGCCCGGCTGGAAGAGAATGACCAGCCACAGGGCTGGGATCCTGTCCCCGTGGGGAACAGCCAGACCCCACTGGGAGCGTGTCAGGCTCGGAGAGGGGCGGAGCGCTGAGGCCGCCGAAGAGACCGGACTGCCTCCCAGGGGAGCACTGCAAGCCGTAGTCCGCCCAGGGGGTCCAACCCTCGGAGCCGCGGCGGCTAGAAATCCAGCTGCAGATGAAGGAATTGGAAGTCCAGGACCGTAGAGAGCAGCGACAGCATGAGCTGGCCATGGCCGAGCGGAGAAGCGGCAGGGCCCCAGCTGCGCCGAGTGCAGATGAGCCCCAAAGGCCCGGGCGGCCAGACGCTTGGAGAAGCTCGTGGTGGCCCAATTGAAGGACATGGGCGATGTAGATGGGTTCCTCAGCTCCTTTGAGAGGGCCTGTGGACTGCAACGGGTCCCCAGCTGACTGGCTGCAGGAGCTCATCCCGCACTGAACCAGGAGGCCGGGTGCTCAATCAGCTGGAAGACCTACAGCCAGGGATTACAACCGAGTCAAGGAGGCCCTGCTGCACAAGTTTGGGCTGACCTCGAGATGTACAGGAAGAAGTTCCGGGCGTGCAGAGGAGCCACGGAGACCTATGTGGATCTGGCCTCCCGCCTGGCGCAATACTGCCGCAAGTGGGTGTCTGGGGTTGGAGCCCAGACTGCAGAGGAACTGCTCAAGCTGATTATGATGGAGCAGTTCTATAAAGCGTGCACACCCAGCCTGAGGCTGTGGCTCAAAGACCGAAGTCCGGAGAACCCCAGGAAGCGGGAGGCTGGCGGATGAGTTCACAGAGAGCCGGTCCAGGTGTGAACGGGAGTCCCGGAGGAAAGGGAATCGCGCAGAGACCGGTTCTCGGCTGAGCGGGCGGAGAGAGGCACCTCCGAGGCGAGCCCCAGGACCAGGACCACTCATCGGTGCCCCAGAAAACCAGCCAGGGCCTGGGCAGCCGACCCAAAAGGGCCCGCAGAACCTAACTTGCCATCGCTGTGGGCAACGAGGCCACAAGAGGGCTCAGTGCACCAGGCACAAGAACAGGTCCCATGACCTGGGACTTTCCAGGGTTAACTGGCTGGGGCTGGAGGAAGGGCAGGCTGCCCCAGAGGCAGGGGCTGGCAGGCAAACCTCAGCTCAGAGTGGGGGGAAGGATGCTCACTGCACCTCCCTGGGAGGTCTGACCTCTGGAGGAGGATTTCTCCGTGTACCGGGTGGGGCAGGGGCGACCTCATGCGGAGCGACTGCCTCGTACCCCTGGAGGTGGATGGTAGGAAGGTGACAGGGTTTCTGGGACACGGGGCGGAGGTGACGCTGGCCCGACCCAACGTAGTGGCCCCAGACCGGATACTACCCCACACGCAGCTGACCCTGAAGGGCATAGACGGGTCCCCGTTTAAGGTGCCCGTAGCCAGGGTGCATCTGAAATGGGGGGCCAAGGAAGGTCTCAAGGAAGTGGGGGTACACCCGCACTTGCCCACGGAGGTGCTAATGGGGAATGACCTAGAGGAGTGGCCCCATGAATCCCAGCGGGCTCTAGTCACCGCCCGGAGCCAGAGCCAGCGAGGGGCTGGCAACCTGGATCCAGGGAAGGACTCCTGGCAGGGTCCCCAGGGTCCCATCACCGTGGACACGGGGTCCAGCCAAGCGGGGACCCCGGACCTAGGCAAAGGTGGGGAACAGGTCCCGATCCCTGCCCCAGCGGCTGAATTCCAGGCTGAGGTGCAGGCAGACCCTCCTTGCAGAGGCTGAGGGACAAGGCTGGCCTCCGTACAGCTCAGCCCCTGGGGAGAGGAGGCCAGGAGAGATTCCTGTGGGAGCGGGATTCCTGTTCCGGGAATGGCTTCCCCAGGAAGGTGAGGGCATGGGGTCCAGCGGCAGCTGGTCGTCCCCAAAAGTATCACCTCAAGCTGCTGTATTTGGCCCATAACGTCCCCTTTGCGGGCCACCGGGGATCCGGAGCACCCGGCTGAGGCTGCTCCAACACTTCTACTGGCCGGGAATATTCGCAGCCGTGCAGCGGCACGGCAGGTCCTGCGACTCCTGCCAGAGGGGCGGAAGGCCCAAGACGGGAGGAAAGCTGCTCAGGGGCCCCTACCCTGTATAGAGGAGCCTCTGGGCTTGCTGAGAGAGTTATGGGAGGAAGACCCCGGGATGGAGCGTCGGGGTGGAGGCCGCCCTGGCTGTCAGAGGAGGCTCGCTGGGCTCATGGCCCCGGCCGAGAGACCCTGGCCAGAGATCAAGGCCAGCGGAAGGGTGGAGTGCGACCACAGAGGACAGGCCTGTGCCAGTCGCCCTGGGCGGTGCAGCGAGTGGACAGAGGAAGCCAATTCATGTGGGGCCTCGCCGCGGCCGGCCCGAGTCAAGGGGAGCACCCGTGTCCCCAGGCGGGTTCCCATGCAGAGGACCCGAACTTCCCTAGGTCACGAGTGGAGTGACCCTGCTCAGTTCGCTCTCGGAGGGGAGAACTGTGACGTGTGGGGTATCTGGCTAGTTCCTATGCTGGCTCTGTGGTAACCCCACTGGCTGACCTAACCACGGCCCAGCGGCCCATTATGCAAAGAGGGTCTCTCAACCTGTCTGACCAGCTACCCCCAGGGAGAGAGAGGAAGGTGGATTGCTGCCTGGGCTGGGGGCAGGGCTGGAGAGAGTTTAGTTTCTGTCTGGGATCATGGAGGAACCAGCCTAAGCCAGGCGCTGGGATTTAGGGGCCCAGTCTCCCCCCATCTCAAGGGGGACTGAGGCATCCTAGGCCTGCCCTGTAACCAGATTACATCGGTGCTGTGCTGTGCTGTGCTGTGCTCTATCCTGGAGAAGGAATAAACTCCCTCCATTCTACGGGCTGGTGGAGTCTGTTCGTGCCATTACGGGGGTGCAGGAGTCAGGGGACCCCAACGCGTCGTCACACCCTCTGCCTCCCTGTGTCCCTCCTGGACAGACATAGTGTGACACACACAGACTTTGTTCGTTGCCAGAGAGGAGAAAAACACAAAAGCCCAGAGTGAATTAAACTCTCTCACCCCGCTCCTGTCTGTCTCATTAGTTTCTGGTGTCGGTTCATTCGTGTAAAAAAAGCAGGCGCCGAAGAAATCGAATTTTGGGGCCTGGGATTCCACTTATTCCGCACCCTTCCCTGTTCCAACCCCCAAACATTTATGCCTGAGGCGTCCCAAACTCAATCGTTATTGATTATTGACGTCTGCTTATTGGTTATTGATTATGGATTTGAGGCACAGGTGGGTAGCTCGGTAGGCGGTTAGGTGTCCCTATTGCCTTATTAACGGGGGGGGGGTGTCTTGGCGCCAGATCCCCTAGAGAGCTTTGCTCATCTCATCTTGGTATTCCCAAGGACAAGAGGCTCCGTTTCTGGCGGGTGTTTGGCCGCTGTTCTTTCCCCTTTAACTACACGCTGGCAGGCGGATTTGTGACACTCTAAGTGGGGTCCGAGCGCTTTCACTGCACTCACTGGAGGTGGGTCACAGTGGGTGGGCGGAGCAGGGGTGTAACTTCGAACTGGCACCAGGATCTCGGCTCCAGTCCCTGGCCTGACACCCTGTTTTGAAGGTGAGCTGAATAAATGGGGATTTTAACTCCGTATTCCAGCTTCGTGCTCAAACGCAACACTTTGCTGCTCCCATATGGCTCTGTCCCTTTGGTGCGCGTGGGAACTGTTTCGCTGTCTTTTTCCTTATGGTTCATGTAACTTGGCCATTTGTTTTTGCCCGTGAGGCACCGGGGGCAGTAGGTTTGTTTATTTGTGGTTTGAAAACAGTTTCTAGGATTCTCCCTGCACCGCACAAACTGCATCTTCCCGCTCAGAATGGAACCAGGGGACAGGAAAGAATCAAACCGTGACGTCAGAACGTTCCATCCTCACCGGCAGTTTTGCGCGTGTCTCTGCTGCCCCCGTGCGGCAGGCGCTGGAAGTTCTCAGCTCTGCTTTGGGTACCAGTAGCCACAGAGTTCGTGTCCCTGTGCTGCGGAGCACAGTGATAGCGGGCGGTGTCCTCTGGCTTCAGGCCGGTCATTTGAAGATGCAGCAGGTTGTTGGAGTTGACCCTGGAGATGGTGAAGCGGCCCTTGAAGGCCTCGGCGTAGTTGATGGAAGCTGAACTTAGGTGTATATCTCCGACCCACTCCAGCCCCATGCCCGCAACTTGGCGGACTCTGCGCATCCAGTAGGCGCTGAAGGTGAAAAGTCACCGGACTTCTTCATATGCTCTCCGGACTCTACCAGTTGCACCCAGGACTATGCATCTGGGAAGACGGACACGCTTGGAAATTATATTAACAACAGGAACACTAAATCCCTCCTTCTGTGCGATGAAATCAGGACGAGCGATCCCTTCCAAAGCTGCTAGAATGCAAACCAAGTGGAGCCAAAGTTCCATTGTCCCTGGTGCTGGCGGAGAAAGTTGTCAGGGGACTGGCTGGTCACTGCCCAGACCCAAGGGGGCTGCGGATTATCCCTGCGGGTGCAGTCTGGGCACACAGAGGAAGAGATTTAAACAGGACACTCAGCCCCTATTTGCATGTGCCATCCCTGCGACACATAAAACCTCCTCACTGAACGTGCCCATTCCCTGCCCGGGGATTCCGACAGGTGCAGAAGGGAGCGAGGGAGGATCACTCAAGGGGCAGGGCGGGCACCTGGGACCCTGCACGGACAAGCCCGGTTCCCTGCTCTGTCGCAGACTTCCTGTGTCACCCGGGGCAAGGCGCCTGGGCCCAGTTGCCTGACGGGATTTTCTGAAGCCCCCGGGAGCCCGACTCCCATAGGTGCGCTGGTGCTAGAACACCCCGGTACAAGGTCATGACGTAACCGCACCTACACAGGACACTCTGCCCCTCGTAGGCTGGATGGCAGGGGGTTATGGGCATGCTTGGATCGAACCATCTTGTATACAGCAAAGGGTGGGAGCTAGCCCCGTCCGCGGGGCGACGCGTGACTTGCTTGTCTCAAAGTGTAAAATCGGGGCGCAGAGGCGGTGCCCTGTCTGGCTGGGAGGGGACCGGGAACTTTCACGGACGGATCAGGGAAGCGAATCCAAGTGTCCGAGCTCCAGGCTGGAGCCCTTAGCTCTCTTCTGCCAAATACTCACTGGCTGGCGGCAAAGGCGGGCCGAAGGGGAAGGGCAGGGATTCCTCATTCGCACCGAGACACGGAACACAAGTGAATAGCTCAGGGGCTAGTGGGTCTGTTCGCTGGGTCCCCGCGAGCTGCTATTTAAACAGGGCGCCCCGAGTGAAACATGACACAGGACAGTCTGTCTCCAGCCCAGTGCGCCCCAGACCTGCCCATCCCCCTCACTCCCCAGACACATTAAGCGTCTCCGCCGCCTCCTCTGCGTCTTCTCTCGTCTCCTTTCCTTCCCGGGGGGTGTCTGCCCCTCGGGCTAAGAGGGACTTTGGCTGCAAACAGGGGACGTGGCTGAGCAGTGAAAGAGTTAAAGCCCCGCGGCAGGTTTGTGCTTCATTGGCCTGGAAGCGCCTTCTCCGTTCTGTGCCCAGCGCCCGGTTGTTTGTGTCTCTGCTGCACCCGAGTTGCGGCCGCGGGTTCTGCATCCTGGGTTTTTGCAAGAGCGTCAACAGGTTTCGTGTCACTGTGTCTCTTGCACAGTAATAGCGGGCGGTGTCCTTGGGCTTCAGGCCGGGCATTTGCAGGTGCAGCAGATTGTTGGAGTTGTCCCTGGAGATGGTGAATCGCCCTTTGACGGCATCAAGGTAGTGTGTCTTACCCCCATCGTACCTTATATAAGCGACCCACTCAAGCCCCTTCCCGGGAGCCTGCCGGAACCAGTTCATACTGAAGCTGCTGAAGGTGAAGCCGGAGGCTTTGCAGGAGAGGCGCAGAGAGTCTCCGGGCTTCTTCACATCCCCTCCGGACTCCACCAGCACCTGGGACCGGGCACCCGGGAGCAAAGACAAGTTATTGGTATCCACACAAGGGGGATTTAATATTCTTCTGTCGTTATTCAGCGGAAGAAAATACCTTCCCAGGCCGATACATTAGTATCAAAATATAGAACACAAACTATCCGCCTGCCTCTCCAGAGAGTTTAGCTAGAAATCACCTGGCAACGCTGCCACCTAGAACACTAAAGAGACCCACAATTTCATTTCCCCCGCTGTTGTGGAAGCCGGTAGCTGCACTGGGGGCTGCGGGGTGCCTCTCCGGGTTCAGCCTAGGGAGGGTGACACACCGATTTAAGCAGGCACCGGTCACGGCCATTTGCATATTTCCCTCCTTATCAGACACACAAACGCCTTCCCTTAACGAGCCGAGTCACTGCCATGGAGTCTCCGGCACAAGGAGTCTTCCTCCCCCTCCCGGCGTGTTTGTGCAGCGCCTGGCACAGCACGGGGGTCCCGGTGGGCTCTCACAGCGCGTGGGAAATAAGGAATGACGTCACTTAGCTCGCCATGAATGTCTAGGGGAAGGGAACGTGGGGGTGCAGGAATCAGGGTTGAGGTGTGGGACGGTGAGTTGGGGTTCCCTCTGATCCTGCAGCCCGATAAGAGCAAGAAAAGACTCGGCCAGCCAGGAGAATAGAGAGGAGGGTTTATTGCTTCTCCGCGATACAGCACAGCATAGACTTGGTGTGGTTTCAGGAGTCAGGGCCAGGATGCCTCAGACCCCTTGGATTAGGGGGTCCATTGTCATCCCTAGACCCTCAGCCCGCAGATAAGGCTGTTTCCTTCATGTTTCCCAGCCAGCAACAGATTCTTCCCCTGAAACCTGGTGATGGTCTCTGCCTCCCTCCCTTTGTCTCTCCCCCTGGGAATCGCCTTGTTATCTCCTCAGGCTGAGCCTAGGTGTCTGGGTTAATACACATTTGGGTGAGTCAGTGGGAATCACACATCACAGCACAGGGGGACACTGGGTTAAAGAGTGGACAGCACCCCCACTATGTCACAAGGTGTATGAGGGGCTCAGAGCAGGGGGTAGGGGATGTGGGGGTGCAGGAGTCATGGTTGAGGTGTGTGAGGGTGTGACGACGCATTGGGGTTCCCCCGTCTCCTGCACCCCCGTAATGGCACGAACAGACTCCACCAGCCAGTAGACTAGAGGGAGTTTATTGCTTCTCCAGGATACAGCACAGCATCTGTCATCTGGTTACAGGAACTGCAGCTAAGAGGCCTCAGTGCCCCCCTTGGATTTCGGGAAATGTCCTTTAGAGAGTCGGTCAAAGGCTCTTCACAGTCTCCAGGGGCAATCCCCAACAACCTGCTGCACATGACCCGCCTGGAGCCGGAGAACACCGCCCGCTCTCACTGTGCAAGAGACTCACAGTGCGAGGAAACCCGCTCCCAGCCCTGCAAAAACCACTGCGGGCAAAGCAGACAGAGGCTGGCACCTCCTCGGGATTAAGAATGAGATTTTCACCCTCTCCCTTAAACTACAGCAGCTGGAGGCACCATTTGGGATCCAACTCACTTTCCTAGGCTTGAAATTCTGAGCCTGCACAGGAAACAAATAAGCGGACACGCTCAGTCAGTAGGGGGAGACTTTTGTGTTTCTGTGAACTCACAGGACCCACGCAGGCCGTGGGTAAATTGTAGCGGATTTACAGACACTCAGTAAATTGTAGCGGATTCCCTGGATTCACACAGCCCAGGGCCAGGTCACACGTCACAAGCTGTGACGTAGTGGGGGTACCTGGCTGGTTTCTATGCTGGCTCTGTGGTAACCCCCACTGGCTGCCATCGGTACCACAGCCCAGAAGGACAGGGGATGAGTCATTATGCTCAACCTGTCTGACCAGCTACCCCACAGGGAGAGAGACAAAGGAAGGGGGAATGCTGCCCTGGCTGGGGGGAGGGCTGGACGAGAGTGGTTTAGTTTCTGGCTGGAATCATGGAGGAACCAGCCTAAGCCAGGGGCTGGGATTGTAGGGCCCAGCCACCACCCCATCTCAGAGGGGGGCACTGAGGCCTCTTAGCTGCAGTCCCTGTAACCAGATTACATCTGTGCTGTGCTGTGCTGTATCCTGGAGAAACAATAAACTCCCTCCATTCTACGGGCTGGTGGAGTCTGTTCGTGCCATTACGGGGGTGCAGGAGTCAGGGGACCCCAACGCGTCGTCACACAAGCATCTAGTCTTCCCGCCTGTGTCGGGGTCAGACCCATCCTCTCCACAGCAGCGAGCTGCCAGAGAACTGGGGGGAAGGACACTTGGAATCAGCTGGGTACCTAAATGAGGGGTCTGAATCAATCTTCGGCCAAGAAGCCACAGAAGCAAACCCACGTTCAGGGCAATAATTGAGGGTGTGACCCAGCCCCCAGCCTAGGGGCCCTTTCTACACCACAAACGAGCCAGGCATATTCAGGGCGGACGCTGCCTGTTTAAAGCCAAGGCGCCGAGAGACACTTTCCAAACGGCCCCCGCCCCGCAGCCCCTACTGGGTCTGTTGCCCTTCGCCCCTCGCCATGTTGTGCGCAGGAAGATTCCTTCCCTCGCTCGCTGCCTGCTTCGGAGTGTTTGCGCTCCGTACGTGTTTGGGGTGTTTTGTGTTCGTAGGTGCCCGGTGCGAGGTGGAGCTAGTGGCGTCTGGGGTGGAGTCAAGAATCCCGGAGAGTCCCTGAGACCCTCTGCAAAGCCTCTGGGCTCACCACCACCAGCTGCTGGATGCGCCAGGTTCCCGGGAACTCGCTGCAGTGTGGTTCAGAGGAAATGTTCTTTATAGAGTCGGTCAAAGGGCACTTCACCGTCTCCATGGACAATCACAACAACCTGCTGCACCTGCACATGACCCGCCTGGAGCCCGAGGACACCGCCCGCTATCACTGTGCGAGAGACTCACAGTGACAGGAAAGCCCCGAGGGCAAAGCAGAGAAAGGCGGGCACCTCCTCACGATTAAGAATGAGATTTTCCCTCCTCCCCCTTCAACTACAGCAGCTGGAGGCTCCATTTGGGATCCAACTCACTTCCCTGGCTCTAAAATTCGGAGCCTGCTCAGTCAGGGGTGACATTGATTTGTGTGTCTATCACGTCACAGGGCGCGCACAGACATTGCCAGACACTCAGTGAATTGTGGTGTGTTCCCTGGTGTGACGTAGTGGGGGTATCTGGCTAGTTCCTATGCTGGCTCTGTGGTAATCCCCAATGGCTGCCATCGGTACCACAGCCCAGAAGGATGAGTCATTATGCTAAGAGGGTCTCTCAACCTGTCTGACCAGCTACCCCCCAGGGAGAGAGACAAAGGAAGGGGAATGCTGCCTGGGCTGGGGGGCAGGGCTGGAAGAGAGGGGGTTAGTTTCTGTCTGGGATCATGGAGGAACCAGCCTAAGCCAGGGGCTGGGATTTAGGGGCCCAATCTCCCCCATCGCAAGGGGGGGCTGAGGCATCCTAGACCTGCCCTGTAACCAGATTACATCGGTGCTGTGCTGTGCTGTGCTGTATCCTGGAGAAGGAATAAACTCCCTCCATTCTACGGGCTGGTGGAGTCTGTTCGTGCCATTACGGGGGTGCAGGAGTCAGGGGACCCCAACGCGTCGTCACACCTGGATTCCTATAGCCCAGGTCCAGGTCCCACGTCACAACCACCTAGTCTCCCCCCTGTGTCGGGATCAGACATGCGCACTGAATATTCCTCGGAACCGCTCTCAGTGACTTCCCACCCACCCTCCCCGCAGCAGCGAGCTGCCAGAGAAGGGGGGGGAGGGGCGCTTGGAAGAGATTTCTTGTGACTATGAAGCCAGACGAACATTGGGCCGGTCAGTGAGTGACCCTGGATACAGCGATAAACTGAAGCAGCCTGTGAATTAAGCCCCTTCCCCCTTCTCCAGGCCCTGCAGGAGACACAAGTGACCAACCACAGAAGCTAAAAGGACGAAGAGGGGGAATCGCTTCTGTGGTTACTGAAGGGACAGATCCGCACGGGGGCAGCAAAGTGTCACGTTCGCTTGGGAAACGTTTCTTCACAGAGACTGAATCGGGGACTAATTGGCCTCAGCTCTGCAGGCTGCAATGGATCATCGGCGCGAAGCGAGACTCAGCCTAACCCCTTTCCAATCAGCACGGGTTCGGTGCCCAGCGCCCCTTGGAAGAGCTAAGATCACCGCTCACAGGCAGTTTTCCCCACTGGAGAGTGCCCGTGTTTACACATTACTGGACTCTGTGTTATGTCAGTTTCACATCCATTGGGTGTGACATTGTGACAACCTGACAGTGGGTACCTTAACATTCAGCTTCACCACTTGTCTCTTAGCTCACACGAACGCTCCCCCCACCCCGTTGAGGTCAAAGTAGCTTCCATGTTGTCCTAGATCGGGGCCCAGATTCCATAGATCTGCTATGGGCCCCTCCGTGGTTATGTCCCTCTAGATTCTGAGTCCATTTATTTGTACGGGCGGGCAAAGCCGAGCTTTCGTCACACGATGTAGCCACGCTCATATGCAAATTAAGTAGGGAAAGTGCCTGATAAAGAACAGCCAGGGGGCCTCGCCAACAGGCGGCGGGTTTCCTGCTTTGAAGCACACAAGGTGGGAGAGGAGAATGACAATGATCGGTCTGGGGTTCTGTTTCCTTCTGGCGGCTGTCTCAGGTAAGGGGATGGATGCAGGTGTCTGCTGGGTACAGCTGGGCTGAGAGAACAAAGATGGTTTGAAGGTGAAGATGTAGGAGGTGGATCAGGAACTCTGGAATCTAAATCCCAGCTCTGAGCAGATCGCATGGGGTGGAGTTTTAAAGCCGGATGGTGGGTTTTGTTGCCCAGGTTTCATTACTCTGTATTAAGAATCCCGTACACAGCGTTGAAAAGCCTCCAGAGCAGAGTGTGCCTCAGTTTCCCCTTTGCCAAATGGGGATAATTGTACTTCCCTGCTGCACAGGAATATGACGGAGACAAATTCTCTCTTATTAAAAGGCAGATCAGAGAATGCCTTTAGGAGGTTCTCTGTCCTCGCAGACTAGTTTGCTCCATATCCAGCAGTGCGGACGTGACCCGTGCGGGGTTGCAGGTAAGACTAGAGCAACCTTTTTAATACCAGGGACAGCAAACCCATTCACAAAATTTTGGTAGACCCGTAACATTTAATTTGCATATTTATGTATTCTCAGTCTCCAGCTCTTCAGCAGATCGGAACAGCTGAGTCATACATGGAAGCGGCCCATTCCCAGCTGGAATAGCGCCTGTGTCGATCAGGCTTCGCGGGAAGGCTCTAAGGGGCAGTGTTGCTACACAACTTAGGCAGCAGCAGGCGATGGTTGATGGTGATTCAGCCTTTGCCTTGGTTTGCTGAAAAGGTCCCCACCCATCACCTGACCCCCATCCTGCCCTGATCTTTAGGAGGGTCCGTGTGTTCCTATATCATCTTCACACCGTCCTGCCCGTGGGGTAGAGGGAAAGGGCAATTTCCCAAGTGCCTAGACAATTTAAAAGGGCCCAGGGCCCCTCAGCTGCTCCTGCTGACAGCACCCTGACTCCGTGCCACACATGGAGGCAGCCAGCACCATCCCTGCGACCAATGGGGGTGGGGTGTCTCTGCGCGCTGCCCCACCCCAGCACCAACTCCGCGCTCCCAATGGCTGGGAACTAGCTTCAGGGGCGAAGCCTGCGGGCAGTGGTGTTCTAAGACCCCCTGCACCGCTCGCCTAGTAGTCCCTGCCAGAGGGAGATGCCGGTGCGAGCCTGGGGCTGGGTCCCTGAGCACCTTAGATGCAGTTACCTTCGTAGCTCTGGAGCTTTGCTCAGTACGTGGGGTGACCAGGCAGCAGGCTTCAAACAAACAAAACGAAGCATCGTCACACAACGCCCAGTCAGCCTGTGTCACCCTCTTGCACAGGATGCTGTGAAGGGCAAGAGTATAACAGGGTTCAAGAAAAATACTAGCGAACTGTACAGAGGGCTGGTCCCAGGGCTGGCGAACTGGGGCGGCCGCCTCATGTGCCAGACTGGGAGTGAGGTGCCACTAGGACACACAATTGAGACCTTTCAATGTTTTGGCCTAAGCGAGCGGGCATGGGGGCGTCATTTGAGCTCCCCCAATCAGGTGCCAAAATGTTTGGCCCTGTCTGGTCCGTCCATGGCTGTGAGCAGCGATGGGGAGAGATTGTGTCTCCAGCCTTTGTTAAGCAAAAGCTGGGAGTGCGAGACAGGGAAAGAATCACGTGGTGATTAACTGTTCTGTTCACTCCTTCTGGGGCACCTGGCAGGACACGGAGCGAGACGGCCCTTTGGTCTAACTCAGTGTGATCCTTTTTATTCCCTCCAGTCATTTATCTCATTCTTCTCAATCCAGTTTTCGTTTTCACTTTCACAGCATCCCATGACAACGCCTTCCATTGGTGCACACTACCCTGTGTGAAGAAATCCCTCTTTTTCTTTTAAAGCTGCTGCTCATTGATTTCATTGGGAGGTGCCAAGTGTGGTGGGAAAGAAAGAAAGAAAGAAAAATAGCTCTCCCGTATCTAGTAAAATCTCCTGTAGTGAAAGTGCCGCGTGTTTAGCAGCAGGTGGCGCTGTTGCTACAAAGGAACGGACTAGCCCAGAGAAGAAACCCCTGCCCAGGGCCGGCTCTACATTTTTTGCAGCCCCAAGCAAACATTTTTTGGCCACTCCCCCCTTTTTGTTGGCTTTTGCACATATTTGCACTTTGCAATTTTTTTGTTTGTTTGTTTTTGACTGTTTAATATTAAAAAAAAATGAAAACAGAAAATTTGTAGTTAGTGAATTAAAACAATTTCCTACTAGTGTACTCATTTAATTTTAACAAAATCACAATTACAAACTATTTGGGTTCAATTATACACTGTAATGAGAAACATTAGTGTCTTCCCGTGCACCCAGTTTCTCCTGAATTAAAAGAATTTATATGAACTGCATTTTTCTGGTTTTTATACTTGGGTAGACTTTTAATAATTCAATAAAATCTAAATTTTTTGCAATGGTACTTTCAATTGAAATTAATGTGAGTCCTGACAAACGATTTTGAGACATGGTGGGTCTCAAATAATTTTTAAGTAATTTCAGTTTTGAGAAACTGCACTCATCAAAATCCACCGATACTGCTAATGTTCAAAGAATGGGTAATGCTATAGCAGTGTTTGGAGTGAAAAAATCATTTCTTGCTATAAATTCTAATACTTTAGAGGAGAAGTTTTAGCAATTCTACTACGTCAATCTCAGCAGCGTAATCAGTACTGAGCCTAAATACAGGTCCTGGCAGTGCTTCATGAGGTCTTCTTTAGAAAACTGATTTTTAATATTACCAATATCATATAAAAATTCAAAAGTTTCACAAAGACCATGCAACTGATCAAATCTTTCTTCATGAAGGGGGCTCAGACCCATTTCAGTGGCAGTTAGGAATTAACAAAAATGATCAGGAGTATGGAATGGCTGCAATATGAGGAAAGATTAATAAGACTGGGACTTTTCATAATGGAAAAGAGACAACTAAGAGGGGGAAATGATAGAGGTCTATAAAATCAAGACTGGTGTGGAGAAAGTAAATGAAGAAAAGTTATTTACTTGTTCCCACAACACAAGAGCTAGGGTCACCAAATGAAATGAATAGGTAGCAGTTTTAAAACTAACAAAGTATTTCTTCCCTCAATACACAGGGAAGCACAGTCAACTGGTGGAACTACTAGCCAGAAGGTATTGTGAAGACTAGGAATTTAACAGGGCTCAAAACTGAGTTAGATACGTTCTTACGCTCTATTAGCCAGGATGGTAGGAATGGTGTCCCTAGCCTCTTGTTTGTCAGAAGCTGGGAATGGGTGACAGGGGGGTGGTTCACTTCATGATTACCTGTTCTATCCATTCCCTCTGGAGCACCTGGGGTTTGCCCCTGTCAGAAGACAGGATACTGGGCTAGATGGACATTTGATTTGACCCAGGATAGCCATTATTATGGTCTTATATTACCTTCGAGGATTTGGATGGGGGGGGGGCGCAAATATTTATCTCTTCGTGTATACTTGCACTATGGTTATTACAGCAGGGTCCTGATCTCAGTTGCAGCCTGAAATGCGGGCGATGTTCAAAGACTGGACATTCCCCCAGGGATCAGAGTGGGTAGAATGGTCACAAGTTCACCTGCAGTCTGGCACCTGCTTGTCAGTGTGAACCGACACTTGGTCCAGGTGAACTCAAGGCTTCTGCTTCCTGCGGCGGACTGAAGAGCCGACGGGGGTTCTGTAAGATTCCAATTGGAGAGGCGGCCACGGCTCCGAGAAGAGGGAGGGAAGGTCGCTCCCTTCGCCGCCCGCAGCAGAGTGGGGACCTTTCAGCTTTCGGACAACAGCGACCCCTAGTGGCGAGGAATCGGTTCCCTGTCTCTCTCCACTCTTGCGGATTTCATCCTGTCAGCAGGTCTGGGAACAAGAGGCAGCAGCGGTCACTAACCTGCCAAGCGCCCCCGGCCCTTCCCCCCCGGACAGACCCCCCCGGCGGCTGCAGCCCAGCAAGGCCGTTTGCAATCGCTCCCCAGCCAAGGCGCTGGTTCGCGGCTCATCGAAGACGGAGCGAGAGCTAAACGCCCTGTAACCAAACGCTCCTTCCGGCGACGGCCCCTTCCAGGGCCAGCCCTCTAGGTTGGACAAGGCAGAAGCCCCCGTGTGCCATCCTCTGACCCGGCAAAGGGGAGGCCATTGCCCCGCGCCTCCGCTGGTCGGCCCGGCTGCAGCTTCTGGGTCTCGAAATGGGGAGGGGAAGGGTAGAGAAAACGCTTCAATACTCGCGCTCAGTGGCAGGGAGCTACTGGCCCTGCCTCCGGGCAGCGAGGGCGTGTCTTCCGGCAGCGCCTATTGCAAACACTCCTGCTGCCCCCACACGTGCGCTGCGGCCCCCCCCAGTGCTGCCCTGTCCCGGGCCGGGTGTGGGGCCTGCTATCTGCCACTGGAGCCCGGCCGCGTCCTGGCTCCCTGCGCCGTGGCACGTCCCTTGCAGCTCGCGGCGGGGCTCCAGCCTCCAGCCTCGCTGTGTATTGTTAGCTCACTGGCGCGGAGAGGTAGGTAATCCCTAGGCTTCAGTTCCAAGGGGCCGGGGTCCGGCCGGAGCTGGAGTCACTTTTCATTGAAATCCCTGACTATAAAATAGGTCTAAAGAGAAGCGGGAGCTCTGCTGAGCTGCAGGGAGCCCGGCAGACAGGCGTGTGTGGAAGGGGGCGAGAGCCGGAGCCCAGCAGCCCTCACGAGGCTCCACTCCCTCGGCGTTCACACCTTGCAGGTGCTCACCCAGGCCGCTGCCTCCTTCCTCCTGCTGCCCCGCTTCCTGCTCCCCGCGCTGATGCTCTGGTTCCTGGATTTTCTGTGCACCCGGAAGAAGGTGCTGCTGATGGGCAGGGCGGAGGAGGCAGACAGCCCTGGGCAGGAGCCACCCCCTAACGACCCCCTGGTCTGCGTGTCCGACTCCAACCGCATGTTCCCCCTGGAGTCCCTGAGAGCCGTGTGGCACGGGCAGAAGCTGGACTCCTTCAAGTGGGCGCACGTGGGCTCCTCCGCCCCGAACCCCGAAGTCATCCAGCTGGATGGGCAAAAGCGGCTCCGGATCCTTGACTATGCCCGAGGCATATGTCTGACAGACAAACGTTTCTCTGTCAGACCATTGGGATGCCTCTGAAGCACCAAAATATGGAGTTTTACATAGGTGTGTTGAAGGGGAAAAGTTGGAAATTCAGTCCCAGAAAAATCGGCGGGCCGGGGCATTGCCGGGGGCGGCTGCTTACCTGGAAATTCCGCCCTTGGAAATGTGCCGCCCCAAGCACCTGCTTGATTTGCTGGTGCTTAGAGCCGGTCCTGCCCCTCCTACACCAGCGACAATGAGATTTTGGCTCCTTTTAATGCTCAGGGCAGCGGCGCCGGAAGGTTTTGTTTCCTCTCAATCCCTAGCAGCGCTACCCCAACATTCCGTTATGTTCGGGTTTATACCCATATTTCTTACGTGTTTCTGTTCCCAGGGTCCCGGTCCAGGTGCAGCTGGTGGAGTCCGGAGGGGATGTGAAGAAACCTGGAGACTCTCTGCATCTCTCCTGCAAAGCCTCCGGCTTCACCTTCAGCAGCTACGGGATGAGATGGGTCTGGCAGAGGCCGGAGGGGGTCTCGCTTATTTATTGGGATGAGAGAAAACAACATTATGCAGATGCAGTCAAAGGGCTATTCACCATCTCCAGGAACAACCCCAACAACCTTCTGCGCCTGCACATGACCGGACTAAAGGCCGAGGACACCGGCCGTTATTACTGTGCCAGACACTGTACAGTGACACCAACCCTGCGGCTGCTCGTACACAAACCAGAGCTGCAGAACTTCCCGCGTCTGCCGCACGGGGGCGGCAGAGACACGCGCAAAACAGCCTTGCCTGGAGCGTAGGGGAGCGAAGGCCTGTCAGGATGGGACACGCTGACGTCACGTATTAACTCTTTCGTGTCTTCAATACGCGCCCTCCGTACCCCTCCCCCGCATCTGAGTGGGAAGAAAGATGCGATTTGTGCGGTGCAGGGACAATCCTGGACAAAGTCTTCAACAACCAAATAAACAAACACGCTGCTGCCCCCGGCCCCCGGGGCCTTCAGGATGAAAAATAATGGCCAAGTTACATGAACCTTGGGGGAAAAGAGAGCAAAACAGTTTCCATGCTGACCAAAGTAACAGAGTTAGAGCCACATGGGGGCAGCAAAGTGGCACGTTTCAGCACGAAGCTCAAATCCGGGAAACATTCCTATTTAGTCAGGTCATCTTGAAAACGGGGCTGTCAGGCCAGGGGCCGGAGCCGAGATCCTGGTGCCAGTTCCAGGTTACACCCGTGCTACGCCCACCCAACGAGACCCACCTCCAGTAACTGCAATTAAAGCGCTCGGAGCCCATTTAAAGAGTCACAGACCCTCCTGCCAGCGTGTGGTCATGCGGGGGAAAAGCAGCCGCCAAAACCCCTCCAGAAACGGAGCCCCTTGACCTTGGGAATATCAGGCCGAGATTTGCAGATCTTAATAAGGCCACCCCTTAATAAGACAATGGGGACACCTAACCGCCTACCTACCTATCAACCTACACTACCAACTAATAATCAATAACTAATAAGCAGACATCAATAATTAATAACGGTTGAGTTTGGGATGCATCAGGCATAAGTGTTTGGGGGTTGGAACAGGGAAGGGCGAGGAATAACTGAAGTCCCAGGGCCCAAAATTCGATTTTTCTCGGCGCCTGCTTTGTTTACACGAATGAACGGACACCAGAAACTAATGAGACAGACAGGAGCGGGGTGAAAGTGTTCAATTCACTGTGGGGTTTTGTGTTTTCTACCTTTGCAGCCACCGGCCAAAGTGTGTGGGGGGAGAGGGAGACAGACAGACAGACAGACGCACTATGTCTGTTCAGGAGGGGCACAGGAGGCAGAGGGGCCTTTGATGGGCTCCTTCTCGTCCCTCCCCCGGGCGCCCCTTCCTTACGCAAATCCCCGCTCCGAGCTCTGGGCTGAAGTAGCGGCCCCAGGGGCGCCCAGAACCACCGTGTCCCCTCCTCAGGCGCTGAGCTGCCCCTCGCGAGCCCTTCTCTGTCTCCTCCTCGCGCACCATGAACTCCCCGCTCCTCCCGCTGCTCCTCCTGGCCCTGGTCCCGGGTGAGTCTCGGCGGGAGACAGAGGGGAGTGGGGGAGGGGCCAGGTGGTTTTGAGTCTGACCGATCCCTGCTTTTCCCAGGTGCCCTGTCCCAGCTGCGGCTCGAGGAGTCCGTCCCGGGCGCTGTGAAGCCCGCAGAGACCCTCACACTCACCTGTTCTGTCACCGGGGGCACTGTCACCAACAGCTACTATTGGAACTGGATACGGCAGGCTCCGGGCCAGGGGCTGGAGTGGATGGGATACTGGACCGGGAGCACAAACTACAACCCGTCTCTGCAAGGCCGCATCACCATCACCGTGGATTCTTCCAGCAACAAGTATTATCTGCGGCTCAGCTCGCTGACAGCTGCAGACACCGCCACGTATTTCTGTGCCAGAGACACAGTGACACGGAGCGAAGCAGGACTGGCACAAAAGGGGAAGCGGATTCTGAGCAGGGCAGTGAAGCCAGAGCAGAGGGAAGAGCTGAGCCCAGAGCCCCTTCCTCCCACACGGACAGGGCTGGGTCCTCCGGCAGGAGCAGCAGAACCCACCCACCGGCACCCGGAAGATACTGGAATGGGAACTCCCTGATTTAAATCCCCTTTTCCTAAGGACACAGACTCATGGGACTGGAAAGGTCCCAGAGCGGACATCTAGTCCATTCCCTGCACTCCTGGCAGGATCAGTGTTATCGAGACTGTCCTGACAGGTGCCCTTGCTCAGCTTTGGGCTGGAACTAGCAAAACTCTTAATCCGGGTTAGATCTGGCAAAGAGCCACCAGCCTTCCATTCACACATAGAACTGGTTTGGAATTGACTGCAGCCTGTCGGGGCTGGGCTGCTGGGTAAATCTGACCCTGGCGGTGACAAGGGGAGCTGCTGTGCGCTGGGACATGGCTGAGCTCCGGCCCTCGGTCAGGTGGGGACATGGGAGCACAGACTTGTGTAGGTCTGGCCCCGCTGTGGGGAATGAAGCCCTGCGGACCTGGCTCCGAGCCGTCGGAGAACGCGGTTCTTAAGGGGAATCGGACGCTCCGGGTCTATTTCCCTTCTTAATCCGGCCCTGGCTGTCGTACCGGTCAGGAAAAGATTCACGCAATCAAACACTGGCGCCGCACTGTCTGTGCTTGTGATGTCCGGTGTGTGACAGACAGACACAGACAGACCCTTCCCTTCAGTGATTCCCAGCTGCCCATTGGCCGGCGGGCAGAGGAAACAGCAGTGGAACATTCTGTGTCCAGCCGGACTGGAACCCCCCTGCCAGGAGACAGAACAGCGCGATGCTGCGTCACATCCGGCCTGGGTCTCCCCATTCTATTTTCCCCGCCCCCCGCCCATTTCCTTGAGGCTCACCACAAACCACCGCACCGCTGTAGGGAGGGTGACTGTGTGTGTCTATCCGCGGCGCTGTGCAATGGCCCGGGACACACAGGACGAGACAGGGGCCTAGATGCGCTGCGGGCAGTGCAGACACAGCGACAGGTCCGGCTGATCTACATTCACACACCCACAGCTGGCTCGGCCCGCTCCGGGAACTGAGGGCTACCAAGTCGCTTCACACGTTCCAGTTGCCCCTTTCGTGCGCACTGGAGCTGTGAGGTTCGATCCACGCCCCTTGCAGAGGGGCGGACACTGCGGTGGTGCGGATCCCAAAGGTGCCTCTCTCAGGCGGCTGCGGCATGGGATTCCGGGAAGGTGCAGGGAGCGAGGGGCGTGATCCGATGTGCCAGTGGCCGGAGGGAAAATTCCAATTGAGTTCTACCAGCTTCGGGCCAGGCCCGGCGCATTTCTCTGCACCCCAGGGAGGGGCAAGGGGGCGGCTCAGGGCAGGAGTTTGTCTCTTATAAGGAGCGGGCCATGCAAATCTGGGTGACTGTCTCCTGTTTAAATCTCTCTCCCACCCAGCGTCACCCAGACAGACACTCCGCAGCCCCCTGCGTCCGGGCAGTGACCAGCCAGTCCGCTGAGGCATTTCCCCGCCAGCACCAACAACAATGAGAGTTTGGCTCTATTTACTTTTCCTTGGGGCGGCTCTGGAAGGTATTTTGTCCCCAGAAATGCCGCTGAGAAGCGGGCAAATATTCCTGTTTCTCTCCGACGATGTGACCCTGTTTGGGGATGTGTTTGTATCGCGGTGCGGCGGCTGCTAGCGGACTGGGAATGTGCTTCGTCTCACTGGTTCCCTGCCTCACTGTTCGCTTTTCTCTCCCCCTTTCCGCAGGGGCCTGGTCCCAGGTGGTTCTGACTCAGTCGGGTCCGGAAATGAAGAAGCCCGGAGAATCCACCCAGCTGACATGCGCCGCGAGCGGGTTCACTATTACCAGCTACCGTATGTCTTGGGTCAGACAGGAGCCTGGAAAGGGGCCGGAATGGCTGGTCAGCTACTGGAAACCAGGGCAGAGCGAGTATTATTCTGCCACCATCCAAGGCCGTTTCACAGCCTCCAAGGACAGCGCCAACTTCTACCTGCAAATGAACAGCCTTAGAGTGGAGGACAGCGCCATGTATTACTGCGCCATAGACACAGCGAGAGGAAGGCGGTCTGGGCTCTGACAAAAACCTCGAAGGAGGCAGAGGCTTGGTGGCTGTTGTAGCAAAGGAAGAGCAGGAGCGTCTCCCTCGCTTTGTGCAGGGCTCAGCGGGGCTCTGACCAGCCGCTTCCCAGCGGCAGGCCCCATCTGTGTCCCGCTGAAGGACCTATTTGAAACCATGGGAGGGGCGGGTAGGCATAACCCGCCCACTTCTCAAAGTCCCTCCCCCAGCCTTGAGGGAGGGACAACTAAATCCAGGGTCCAACTAATGTCAGGGGACAAATAATGACATAAGAGGATCAAGGTGTATGGGTCACAGGTTTAAAACAAAGGAACTAGACAGTGACACCCAGCAGAGAACCCTGGTCAGTGCCCACTGCTCCTCAAAGCTGTCAACAGAGCCACTAGAGCCCGCCCACAGGAACTCTGCCTGGATACTATGGAAGAACAGAAATAAGCCCCACAGTTGCAGAGAATTCAGTCATCTAGCATCCTCCTCCTGGTGATGTATGTAGCAGCTTTCTCCAGGGCCAGGATGAGGTTGATGAGGTGGTCTCATGACTTTGTGGGGCCATGGATGGGGTGTGCAAAACCAAAAAGGTGTAGGGGAAAGTGTAGCCAGAACCTCAATAAGAGGTTCTGGAGGAGCAGGAACAGGGGCTGCAACCTGGTACATTCTAAATAAGCATGCTCTAGGCTTTCCCTCATGCTGCAAAAAGGGGCAAGTGTCCGGGTACAGGTGTCCAGGTAGACGCCAGTACTCAGGGCTCCATGAAGGAGCTGCCAACTGATGTCCCTGATGGGCCACAGAATCAGGCTGGAATACATGCTGGCACATCGGGGTTCCCACCCTCTACAGGTCTTAGTTAGTCCCGCCACTTGCTGTCGGGGTGGGACATGAGGGTGAGGAAATGAAGAGTATGAAGCACAAGCATGTACAGATGTTCCCTATGCATGGTTCAAAAGCAGACCAGCTGCAAATCTTGCAGCCAGCTGTGGGTCCAGGGATGGGGAGGTGGGGGGGGCGGTCCGTGAAACAGGGGCCCGATAACCAAAGACAGAGGATTTGCAGGAAGGGAGGGGCAGGGCATACCCTCTCACAGGGTTCTCTGAAGGAAATTGAGAACAGGCTGCGGCAAAGCTGCCTTCACCTCCTGGAGTAGGCGCAGGAAGGTTCGGGGGGTGGAGAGCCCCATGCGCTGAGCCACCACTCGGGGATCCACCGAGTCCCCCCTGTCATAGTCCAGGAGCTCTCCGACCTTGGTGGTTTCTGCCAGGATCAACCTCTGGCACGCCGGGGGAAACTCCGCCACCTGCACACAAAAGGCTGGATTGTGGAGTAGGGGCTCTGTGAGGAGGTCTGCTCCCTTGGTGCCACAATGGACCTGGTCTCTGAGAACAACTTCCAGGTCTGGAGGAGTTCCTGGTAGAATTCCAGCAGCTCTGAGAGGTCTCATGGAAGACTCCCCCTTACCCTGGTGAATAGAAAAGAGCTGCTGGTCATATCAGAGTCCTCAGAAGTGGCGGAGGAAGACGCATGCCAAAGTGCTCCGTGCCAGGACTACCTGAACTAAAGAGGAGTCTCTGCAGGGACTGGAGGTGGAAGGCCCAGACCTGACTGCGCACACAGATCAAGTCCTGTCTCCCTCCCCCCTCCTTCAGGGGAAGAGGCAGAACCACGAAGAGACCCAGTGCAATCCTGGCCAAAAGAACTCCAAGGCTATTCTCTGGAGATTGGGCAGGACCGCTGGGCTTGGTCTCAGGGTGTTCAGCTGGTGCCAGAGCATGGTTAGGACCAGCTGATGAAGGGAGACGCACAGCCCAACGGCAGGCCTGGGGCAATGCTGGGACAGGGTGCAGGTGACTGGCTAGCGGGGCGGGGTCTCTGACCTGGCATTGTTCTCTATGATGGAAATGGAACAGAGTCATCCTGGAGGTAACAGGACCCGCCCCTTAGCCCTTTATGAGGTCACTCAGTCCAATGCAGGCCCACAGACCAACGAGGTCCCCAGGCTGAGGATTCTAGGGAAGGGTGGGGACATTGGAATCGCTCTGAGAGGGATTGGTGCCCAGAGAGAAGTGGAGCTGGGCTGGAGGGGGCACGCAGGAAGGTGACAGAACGCATATTGGAGAGCGAGAATGTGGCTGGGATGTAACATGGTCCGCAGGGCTGAAGGGACAGACAGACGGACAGACAGACAAGCTGTGACGACGCGTCGGGGTCCCCTGACTCCTGCACCCCGTAATGGCATGAACAGACTCCACCAGCCCGTAGAATGGAGGGAGTTTATTGCTTCTCCAGGATACAGCACAGCTTTACAGCCCAGATGTAATCTGGTTACAGGGATTGCAGCTAAGAGGCCTCAGTGCCCCTCTGAGATGGGGGGTGGCTGGGCCTACAATCCCAGCCCTGGCTTAGGCTGGTTCCTCCATGATTCCAGCCAGTCAACTAACTCCCTCACTTCCAGCCCTGCCCCCAGCCAGGGTTCCACTCCCCTTCTTCCCATTGTTCCGCTCCATGGGAGATACTGGTCAGACAGGTTTGAAGCCCCCTTTGCATAATGACACTCCTCTGCCCTGCTGAGCCGTGCTGCAGACCGCAGCCAGTGGAGGTCACTCACACTACGTCACACAAGCCAATCATCCAGCTGAGGTCCTTGAGTAGGTCTGAATTGTCCAATCACACAGGGGCAAACTGAACATTCTCAGGGAAGTTCCCTCATTGAATTGGTCTCTGGAACCTCCTGCCCTTATATAATCCAGTGCGATGCTGCATCACACCTCGACTGGATCCCCCGTTCTATTGCCACCCCTCCCCCCCTTCGGTCCATGCAAACAGGGCTGGCTCTAGATTTTTTGCTGCCCCAAGAAAAAACAGTTTTGGCCGCGCTCCCCGCCCCTTTCATCTTGCGGCTCTTTGACTCCCACCATGCCCTCTGGCCAAACCTAGCCTACATCCTATCTCCCCTCCACACACATCCCCATCCACACACATTCCGACCACTACCCTCCATCCATTCACTGAACCGAGTTTCCACCTTCTCTCCCCTCCCAGGCAAACTCAACCCCTCAGTGACCGGACCCAGTCCACCCCCCTTCTCTCCCCCACCTAATACACCCTGCGCCCTCTCTTCCCTCCCAGGCAAACCCGACCCCCGTAACGTAGTGTGGGGACCTTGCTGGTTGCTATGCTGGGCGGTGGGCTGTGGGTGACCTCCGCAGGCTGCTGTCTGTAGCACGGCCCAGCAGGGCAGGGGATGAGTCATTATGCAAAGGTGGCTCTGAACCTGTCACCTGTTAGACCAGTTACTTCCCAGGGAGCGGAACAAAGAAGGGAGGGTGAGGTCAGCCCTGGCTGGTGGGCAGGGCTGGAGGAGAGTGGGGGAGTTTTCTGTCTGGTATCATGGAGGAAGCAGCCTAGGCAACGGGCTAGGATTTAGGGGCCCAGACTCCCCCATCTCTAGGGGGGCTGAGGCATCCCAGGCCTGCCCTGTAACCAGATTACATCTGTGCTGTGCTGTATCCTGGAGAAGCAATAAACTCCCTCTATTCTACTGGCTGGTGGAGTCTGTTCGTGCCACTACAGGGGTGCAGGAGACGGGAAAATCGCAACGTGCTGTCACACACCCCGACCGGACCCTGTCCGCTCCCCTTTCCCACCTCCCCCCACTGACCAAACTCCATCTCCTTTCTCTCCCCCTGCCAAACCCTCGTGTCCCCTCCGCACAGCACATATGGGAGGGGTGAAAGTAGAATGGGTCCCCCTACTTCACTTTCTCTGCAGCTGTAAACATGCCTTCTGAGGCCATTATAAAACAAATTAGGGAAGTTCATGTTTCCCTTTCTGTGTGCACCACTTTATTATAATTACAGATGAAATTCATGAATCATACACAGAACCCAGACATTTGGATTTTCTGAGAATTGCCTGAGAATTACAGAGAATCTGTTCCCTCAGGCTGCATAGTTATAAAGCCAGTTTATGAGCTGAGCCAGTTACCATCACCTCACGTCCACATTCCCAAACTCTGCATCAAAGTATTTGGGACTGCAGTGGAGTCCACCTACACAACACACAAGAACTTGTAGAAGTGTTCCTGGGTACCTGCTCTATGTGCAGTCTTCCAGGCACCATCACAAGTTTATGAGCTACTGAAAATATTGTATTGGCTGTATGCAATAAGACTACTTCCACCTTATTGAATATCTCGCAATACTACTTGATTAGGAAATAGGCCACTCTTTTTAAACTCCTCTTTTCCCCCTTTCCACAAAACCTGCCTCTTTATGGGAGTTGTTGCCATAGGAAATGCTAACACGGGAAACCAACAAGTAGGCAAGTTAATAATTGCACTTCATCTACAGTCTCCTTAACTACAATATTTGATGTAGCTCATTCCTGAGTTTTTGTCACAAATGTAAAGCCCCATAACCTTATATTTATCCATCTAGCCTTCAATATCATGATGGCTCTCTAGAGAGAGAATCTAAGGGTATGTCTAGACTGCAGCACTATTTTGGGACACTGGAAGACTGTGGGTGCACTATTCTAGCATCCAGGGCCAGCTGTAAGCACCAGCAAAACAAGCAGTGCTTGGGGCGGCACATTTCCAGGGGTGGCATTCCAGCTGAGCTGCTTGCTGAGTGCAGACACCGGCACGGCACAGCCCCATGCAGCCCAAAACTCCTGAGCTCAAGTGATCCGCCAGCCTCAGCCTCCCGGGTGCTGGGATCACAGGGACCAGCCACGGCACCTGGCTGGCTACCAAAGGCTCCTGGAACCGAGTGCAGGCACCATGTGGTATTGGCCTCTCCCTTGGCATTGCCCTTCAAACACGGGTCACGGGGATGGGTGCAGCCCTGAGAATGGGGCGTGGGTTAGACCAGGTATGGCTCAGTCCCAGCTAGTCCCAGGGGCACCCTGCTCTCAGTGCACCCTGCCAAGAGTTCTGACTTCCTCCATTTCTGACCCGGTTCCCCTCTCCCCATCCCTCAAACTTCCCAGCAGTGACTGTGTCAAGGCCAAACATGGCCCAGCAGGCACCCCCCCCCCACCCGAACTGCAGATGTCTCAAGCCTCAGCCTCCAGCAGCAGCACTCAGAAAAGAAGCGCCAGCCTGTGTGTGTCCGGCATGGGCAGGTCCCCTCTCCCCTCAGTGCGCCCAGTTTGACCGATAGGACTGGAGCCCCAGAAATACCCGGGGTCCTATATGGAGGGACAAGGGATCCCCCACCCCTTGGATCATGTGCGGGGAGCGGCATTAGCCCAGCTCCTTGGTGCCCGCTCTGGCCAGCGCCTCAGACCACAGAGCTTGAAGCTGGAGCTTTGAGCACTCAAAACCAGCCGGCCCGTGGTGGTTGCCTGTGATATCCCAGCGCCTGGGGAGGCTGAGGAGAGCGGATTGCTTGAGCTCAGGAGCTCTGTATTGCAGGGGGCTGTGCCGAGCGGGTGTCTGCACTGAGGATGCCATCGACATGGGAGTTCTTGGGGAGCTGGGCATCCCCACGTTGCCTAAGCAACGGCAAACTGGCCCAGGTCGGGAAAGAAGCTGGTCAAAGCTCCCGTGCCGCTCAATAGTGGGAGGGTGCCTATGAACAGTGGCTGCAGCGCATCCTGGGCAAGACAGGGAGACCTGGCCTCTTCTTATGCTGCCCCCCACCGCAGAGCCCATCTGGGGAACGGGGCATCCACTCGGAGGGGAGCCGGAATAGCGGGTGGGGGAGAGACACCCAGGCATCAGGGATCTTCAAAGCCCGATTGGACCCCAGATGCTAAATGTTCGAGCTGGGTACAGAGGGGTCGCAGTGCTGCTTCCCGGAGTCTCGAAGCGAGCTGGAGGGCTCGCAACTCATGTTTCTCACTCCGAAACCTGCAGCACATCGCCCGGGGCGGAATTCCGGCCACCCCTGAGAGACACTGGCCGGAGAACTCCTGAGCTCCTGACTCTTACCGCCTCACGCGGGCCTGCCTGTGGCTGCCCAAGGAAATGGGCGGGGCGGTGGAGCACGATGGGCCAGCAGCGAGCCACCCTCCGCAGGCGTTGTGCGTGGGTCAAGTCGCGCTCGCAGCCCCGCCATGATTGGCGGAGGCGCCATGACATCACGGTTCTGGGCTGCCTCGCTGCCTTCCCTGGCACAGGGGAGAAAAGTGCGCCCTCTAGTGAGCGCGAGAGGGTGTCGCAGCTGGGCAGCGGCCGCAGGGCGGGAAATGCCCGAGGGAGCCTCCCATGAAGCAGACTCTGGCGCCCGGGGATCGTTCCTGCTCCTCTGACTGGCACCAGCCAGCGCGGCCCGACGTGCAGGGGGGCACACCGTGGGCTTTGAGAACAGCAGCGGCGCCTGAGCGCTACCGCCCTGATTGGCGACCTGCTCTCCCCGGGCTGTGCGGGGCAGGCTGCACGGAGCGATCCGGGGTCGGGCGAGGGGCAGCCCCAGTCACTGCAGCCAGGAACCGCGCTGCGAGCCAGGTGCCTTTGGTCATCTCTCTGCCTCCCTTGCGCTTATTAGTGACCCCTCCGGCTGGAGCGGGCGCCCTTGGCCAAAGAGTTTGCAGGAGTGTGTGTGTGTGGGGGGGGCGCACATTGGCAAATGGGGGGCGAATCTTCCCCCCCTTTTCTCTGCCTCAGCGCTGGGCGTGGAGGGAGGGGAGAGCTGCAGCCTTAGTGGGGCCGGGCAGAAGGAAGGCCCTGCCCGGGCCAGGATGATTCAAGCAGAGTACTAGGCTGAAGCTTTTGCAGCCGGATCTGGTTTCCAGCTCAGAGATAAGGGTGAGGGAGGTGTCCCTGGCCTTGCCCTTTATGTTTCCCGGCTGTCTCCGCGCGCATCTCAAGGGGGCCCCATTGCCCACTATTCCATTGCAATCTGAGCCCTTCATGAATATTGTACAGAAAGGAAAAACCCCTCCGCTCATCCCCGCGGCAGCTCATTTCACTGGCTGCTTCTGTTTCTATTTCTTGTCCATTCCCAGGAGCCGCAGATGGGGACTGGGATCCACCGACCCCACTAAGCCCTGTTCTAAGGCACGTGGCACTCAGGGGACAGGCTTTTCCTACAGCCCAGTGACCTCCCCAGCCCAGCCCGGACGCGATCCCTTGTGGAGGCAGCTCTGCCAGACAACGCTGCCCCCTTAGACGTCCCTTTGTCACCTTATACCGCTGCAAACCATGCAAATCGCGGCCCAGGCCTTGCTGTTCAAATACAAACCCTCAGGTCTAGGAGCGTCAGTCTCTGCCCAGACACAGACCTGCCCGGCCCTGCCCACTGGGGAGTTTCCATCAGTGCCTGGGAACGAGAATGGAACCTCTGCTGCTTTTCCTGGCCCTGCTCGCGCTGTGAGTGTGGATGAGACAAGGGGAAATCAGGGACAGAACCGTGGATTGGCTCGGTGACTAATTCTTTTTCCTTTCTCCAGGTGTCCTCTCCCAGCTGCAGCTGGTCCAGTCGGGCCCAGGGACAGTGAAGCCCAGAGACCACTGAGCTGCCAGTCTCGGTGTGTCCATCACTGACAGCAGCTATTCTGGGACTGGGTCCGGCAGCTGGGAAAGGGCTGGAGTGGATGGGACACGGTAACAAAGGGAAAGGCAACGCCCGTGTCTCCAAGGGCGAGTCACCATCTCTGGGGACACACAGGAACTGCTCAGCTGCCTGACAGCAGACACCGCCACCTATTACTGCGCCAGGGGAGATGCACAGTGACAAAGAGCGCAGCGGGCCGCACAAAAGGGAAGCGTTTCTAGGCCTAGCGAGGCCAGAGGAGCAGGTGAGCGGCCCTCCGAGATCAGGACACACGGGGATGGATGCAACAGCCCACGCGCTCCTGTCGGGCAGTGACCGGGGTGCGGCGACAGCCCAGAGACGAGAACACAGAGCGCAGGGACAGTCTGAGCCCCAGTTCATTCTTCCTGGGAAGCATCATCCCTGCCTCGTCCCCTCTCCCCGTTACCCAAGAAAATCCAAATGATACAAATGGAACTAACACGCTCTGCCTTGTTAGGGGGTGTGATGGCGCATTGGGGTTTTCTTGTCTCCTGCACCCCCGTAAGGGCAGAGACAGACTCCACCAGCCAGTAGAATACAGGGTGGCTGTGTCTAGACTGGCCACTTTTTTGCGCAAAATCAGCCGCTTTTGCGCAAAAACGTGCCAGCTGTCTACACTGGCAGCTCGATTTTCTGCAAAAGCACTGACGTTTCAATGTAAATCAGTGCTTTTGAAAAGCTTGATGCTCTGTTCGGGCAAAAGTCCTTTGCGCGGCTGTTGTGCAAGGGCCAGTGTAGACAGCTAGCTAAGACTTGAAAAGCAGGCTATGCGGAAAAAGGTTTGGATGCGGAGACCCCAGGAGCCCCACTTCTGGTAACCGAGCCCTTAAAGCACATCAGGCTGCTGAGCGAGGGCAGGAGCTGCCTCAGACGTCTTGCCTGAGGTCTGCCACGCTGCCTGCTGTGCCCAGCAGCCACCTCAGAGCCCAGCATGGCTCTGGCCAGGAGCCACCTGCACCCCAGCACAGGAGGCCCCAGGGCCAAAAAGATGGGCCCCATCCTGGTCATCGGGAGCTGGACAGCCTGCTCAACCTGTGGCAGGAGGAGGAGGGCCTCCACGAGACCCACTCGCGGCGCCGCAATGCCAACATCTTTGGCCACATGGCCGAGGCGCTCGCCCAGTGTGACGTAGTGGGGGTATCTGGATAGTTCCTATGCTGGCTCTGTGGTAACCCCCACTGGCTGACCCTAACCACGGCCCAGCGGCCCATTATGCAAAGAGGGTCTCTCAACCTGTCTGACCAGCTACCCCCCAGGGAGAGAAACAAAGGAAGGTGGAATGCTGCCTGGGCTGGGGGGCAGGGCTGGAAGAGAGTGAGTTAGTTTCTGGCTGGAATCATGGAGGAACCAGCCTAAGCCAGGGGCTGGGATTGTAGGGCCCAGCCACCCCCCATCTCAGAGGGGGCACTGAGGCCCTGGCTGCAGTCCTGTAACCAGATTACATCTGTGCTGTGCTGTGCTGTATCCTGGAGAAATAAACTCCTCCATTCTACGGGCTGGTGGAGTCTGTTCGTGCCATTACGGGGTGTGGAGTCAGGGGACAACGCTGCTCACACCCAGCAAGGCATCTCACCCGGACCTCGAACAAGTCCGGTGAAGGTGAAAGAACTGTGCCTGGCACGCGGCAAGAGGCACTGTGGCGAGTGGTACCTGGCTGGCGCTGCTGGGAGAACCCCACTGGCTGCCAGTACCACAGCCCAGAAGGATGAGTCATTATGAAAGAGGGTCTCAACCTGTCTGACCAGCCACAGGAGAGAGACAGGAAGGGGAATGCACCCTGGCTGGGGCAGGGCTGAAGAGTTAGGTTGGGTTTCTGTCTGGGATCATGGAGGAACCAGCCTAAGCCAGGGGCAGATTTAGGGGCCAACTCCCCCCAGCTGAGGCATCCAGACTGCTGTAACCAGATTACATCTGTGCTGTGTGCTGTATCCTGGAGAAGCCCTCCATCAGGGCTGGTGAGTCTGTTCAAAGCCAGGGGATTACAACCGAGTCAGGCCCTGCTGCACAAGTTCGGGCTGACCCCGAGATGTACAGGAAGAAGTTCCGGGAGGTGCAGAAGGAGCCACGGAGACCTATGTGGACCTGGCCTCCCGCCTGGCGCAATACTGCCGCAAGTGGGTGTCTGGAGTCGGAGCCCAGACTGCAGAGGGCTGCTCAAGCTGTTCATGATGGAGCAGTTCTATGAAGCATGCCCACCCAGATTGAGGCTGTGGCTCAAGGACCGAAGACCAGAGACCCCAGGAGGCCGGGAGACTGGCAGATGAGTTCACGGAGAGCCGGTCCGGGTGTGAACGGAGTCCCGGAGAGAAAGGGAATCGCACAGAGACCGGATGTCGGCTGAGCGACGGAGGGAGTCAACTACGAGGCGAGCCCAAGGAACAGGTCGTCTGTGCCCCAGAGAACCAGCCAGGGCCTGGACAGAGACAGCCCAAAGCCTAACTTGCCATCGCTGTGGGCAAAAAGGCCACAAGAGGGCTCAGTGCACCAGGTCCCATGACCTGGGACTTTCCAGGGTTAACTGGCTGGGGCTGGAGGAAGGGCAGGCTGCCCCAGAGGCAGGGGCTGGCAGGCAAACCTCAGCTCAGAGTGGGGGGAAGGATGCTCAGTGCACCCCTGGGAGGTCTGACCTCGGGAGGCGGATTTCTCCGTACCGGTGGGGCAGGACGGCCCCTGCGGAGCGAGTGCCTCATACCCTGGAGGTGGATGGTAGGAAGGTGACGGGTTTCTGGGACACGGGGCGGAGGTGACGGCCCGATCTGACATAGTGGCCCCAGACCGGATACTACCCCACACGCAGCTGACCCTGAAGGGCATAGACGGGTCCCGCGAAGGTGCCCGTAGCCAGGGTGCATCTGAAATGGGGGCCAAGGAAGGTCTCAAGGAAGTGGGGTGCACCCGCACTTGCCCACCGAGGTGCTGATGGGGAATGACCTGGAGGAGTGGCCCCATGAATCCCAGCTGGTCACCGCGAGCCAGAGCCAGCGAGGGGCTGGCAACCTGGATCCAGGAAGGACTCCTGGCAGGGTCCCCAGGGTCCCATCACGTGGACACGGGTCCAGCCAAGCGGGACCCCGGACCTAGGCAAAGGTGGGGAACAGGTCCCGATCCCTGCCCCAGCGGCTGAATTCCAGGCTGAGGTGCAGGCAGACCCTTGCAGAGGCTGAGGGACGAGGCTGGCCTCCGTACAGCTAGCCCCTGGGGAGAGGAGGCCAGGAGAGATTCCTGTGGGAGCGGGATTCCTGTTCCGGGAATGGCTTCCCCAGGAAGGTGAGGGCATGGGGTCCAGCGCAGCTGGTCGTCCCCAAAGTATCACCTCAAGCTGCTGTATTTGGCCCATCGCCCTTTGGGGCCACCGGGTGCTCAATCAGCTGGAAGACCCACAGTCAGGAGCTGCTGTCACAGTGCGGCCAGCGAGGGCCGGGGGCAGGACCAGACACCTGCCCCACACGACCGGCCCATGCCATCCTTGGCCAGCCAGCCCCGCAAGCCCCAGATGTGGCTGTGGACAGCAGCATGCGCCCCGTCACCAGGACCACCGAGGCGGGGAAGGAGACACAGCACTGACTCGGAGGAGGAGGCCAGCATTGCCATCCAGCAGGCCCCTCCAGCAGCCTGATGCTCGCGCACCTCCGAGGCCGGGAAGGATCCACCGGTGAGTCTTGCACTTTGCACTCACAAGGGCGGGGCGGGGTGAGGTGGGGAGCCAGGCCCGGAGGGGGAGGGGAGAGCATGTCATTCAGGCCACGTGCTGCACGCTGTAGCATTAGGCAGCAAGCAGCCCGTCCAACCACGTGCAGCCTGGTGACCGAGTGCACGTGGCCGCGCAGGCAGCTGCAGGGCACGCCTGGGACCGTGCTGCTCATACACACATTCGGCAGGACCAGGGGAAGGGTGGATGCCGCTGAACCAGCCAGGGCCCCAGGGACTCAGCCCAGAGCCCGCACCGCAAGGGTGCAGCACGGAGAACGGCACACTGTCCCATGCCTGGCTGTGAGGCACAGCCAGCTGCTCCTGGGTAAACCACAGCGCCACAGCCCTGTGAGCGTGGCCCCACTGAGCCTCGCCTGCTCCCGGTGCCTTGGCTGGCTCCCGAGGAAGTCCTCGCTGCAGCCACACACGTCCCTGGGCTACGTGTGTGAGGGATAGTGGGAGGAGAAGGGTGGAAGCGCCGGGCCACCCCTAGGGCCGCCTGAGTTTTGCTGCAAGGATGGGACACTCCCAGTCACTCTCCTGGTTCCGTCCAGGAGATATCCCACGCGATGGGGATCTGAGAGCCCAGACCACGTCTGCCAGACGTGCTCCCAGGCACTGTGTGGGGATTCATCTCGCTTTCCTGTCAAATACCATTGATTAGCCCAAAGCCTCACAGCCTCCGGCAGGGAGTTCCACAGGTTAACGCAACAAGCGCCTCCCGCCTCCACGGGCCAGGACACAGACCGGGGTTCCAATACATGGAGGAGGACCCTACCCAGGGGCGGTCCTCTATGCAAACATACAACACGGGGGCAGGGGAGAACCGAGGGGCCCCCCACCACCCTGTGGTGTCACCTGGGCTCAGGGGTGGGGTGGAAGGCATGAGGTGTGGGGACAGTGGCCGGGCTGCCTGACTGACCCATCCTTTCTTCTGTTCCCTGCAGCGGGACCAACCAGGAGCGGGGACCCTCCGGTCCGGCAGCAGCAGCACCCAGCCGCCCAACCACGGAGGCAGTGCACCGACACCGGGACCAGCTCCTGCGGCGCCACGTGCAGGCCATGGAGTGGTAGAGGCGGCCATCCAGAGGCGCACGGAGGAGGGACCTGCAGTGGCGCCAGGGGCCTGGGCCACCTTCCAGGGGCACAGCGCCATGGCGAACTCTGTGCCAGCCTCTCTGCACAGATTGCCCATGCCATCCATTACGGCATGGCCGCCCCATGCCCCGCCATCCTCCCTAGTAGTGCCCCTGCCCCTCCTGCCCTCCTCCTGCAATAGCCTCCTGCCCCTGCTCCTGCCCTCCCGCTCCTGCCCCTGCTCCTGCCCCTTCCTGCCCACCTCCTGCTCAGCCTGCCCCAACGCAGTCCACCCCATGTCCGCCCCGCAAGCGGTCGCAGGGGACACCCTCCCAGGAGTAGCTCTCTCCCCTCCCAGTTCAAGTCTCCTCTCCCAGTTCAAGGTCTCCTCTCTCCCTTTGTAAATAAAAACCAGCACGTGTTTATGGTGAAACCAAACTGTGTTGTTGTGTTGGTAGGTAAGGAGGGGGAGGGAAGGAGGAGAGGAGTTGTCCAGGGAAACCGAGGCGACCCTACTCCGGGCCTGTGAGAACATGTCCGTGAGGGCCTCCTGGATGCGCACCCCATCCTGGTGCACCTGCCCCTCCTCCTGCAATGGCCCCTGCTGCTCCTGCTGCCACCTCCCCTTCAGCCTGCCCCCATGTCCAGGTCTGCCCTCGCAGGAGCGGTCGCAGGCCACCCTCCCAGGAGTAGCTCCTCCCCTCCCAGTTCAAGGTCTCTCCTGTGCGAGGTAACGTGAATAATTAATTTAGAATGCCGATCACCCTAATAAAATCATGAAGATGACAAATGGACTCCAAATTCCATATCTATCACAGGTTTTCTAAAAAAAGGGAAATAATTTTGAAGGGTTATGGGTTGTGATGCATAAATGAATACCAACTCAAGATAAAATTCAACCACAGGACTATATTTGACATGCATAAAATCCCAATCAAGCAAGGGATAGATTACAAAAGAGTAAACACAACACAAAATACATGAAACACAGTCTAGGCGCGGAGGCGATTGCGGTGACGCTGGCGCCCATCCTTTGGTCCTTCCGGCCTCAGGAGAGGAACTGCCAGAGATCCTCGAAGATGACTGGAATCGGTGCGCTGACTCGAGCCTTCCGCACGAACCTCGACTCTCTTCCTGTTCTTCGGGACAGCTCAACAGACGATGGTGGCCTAGACTATCCCTACACCTAACCCTGAACTCAAAGAAAACCCTAGCTACGGCCCGCAGAACAAACTCGACGACGGCCGAAATGCTTTGAACCGACACGATAGCTAATCTAACTAAACCTAAATCTAAACCTAATCCTAATTGGTAGGTACAAGCCTTCCGCTTGACCTGACCAAACCCTTTAACAGAACCAAGAGTACTGTGCTCTGAACTAGACTGCTCAAACATATTTCACATAACAATAACGAACATTCTGCACAACATCCCTCTCCCCAAACAGTGTGTTGTTGTGTATTGGGAGGTGGGAGGGGAGGGAGTTGTCCAGGGAAACCGAGGCGACCCTACCGGGCCTGTGAGAACATGTCCGTGAGGGCCTCCGGATGCGCACATCCTGGTGCGCCTGGTGGCTGGCAGCTGTGTGGGGCTGTTCGAGGCCTGGCCCTCTGCTGCCAGCCATGCGGAAGGAAGGCCTCCCGCTCCGCTCCACAATATTGTGGAGCACGCAGCAGGCGGCCACTACCTCGCAGATTCCGCTCACCCATCTCGAGACGGGTGAGCAAACAACGGAAGCGGCTTTTAAACGCCGGCTCCACCGATTTCGGCCCGGGCGCAGCGCTGAACCGGGCCCGTTCTGGTCCGCCCCGTAGGGCCGCATTAGCCAGGGCTTCAGGGGTAGGCCGCCCGACGACGCAGATGGGCATAGGCACATCGACAGTCAACCCCGCCGGGAAGTAGGTGCCCGCCTCCAGCCTGCGAAACAGTCCGAGTTGCGCAGGATGCGGGCGTGGTGCCCTGCCGGACCAGCCCGTAGACGTCCAGGAAGCGGCCCTGGTGGTCCACGACGGCCTGCAGAACGATGGAGCAGTACCCTTTCTGTTCATGAAATGGGCTGCTCGATGCTCCGGGCCCGGACGGGATGTGGTTGCATCCAGTGCTCGCAGTTGGGGAACCCGAGGGCAGCGGCCGGCGACGGAAGGCCCACGCCCGCAGGATCACTCTGGGGAGCAGGAGGTCGTTGATGGCGGACGACCTGCAGAAGGGTGCAGAGAAACACAGGGGAACACATCACATAAGGCAGGGGTGGGTGCGCCCTGGCCCCCTCCCCGTGATTCCTCTGTCCTCACGCACACACACACCAGCCACCTGCCCTACCCCCCCAGCAGGCCTGTGCAAGGGAGGATGGGCCGAACCCCTGGGTGACCCAGCGTGGAGTCTTGGCTGCCCCTGGGCATGGAGTGCAGCACCTCCCCCATTCCCCACTCCCTGGGACTTACCTCCATCACGACGGCGCGACGGTGGATCTGCCCACCCCGAATTGGTGTGCCACCGATCGGTAGCTGTCCGGGTGGCCAGCTTCCAGACTGCGATGGCGACCCTTGACGGGATGGGTGCCCGCAGCCGGGTGGTGGCTCTCTGGAGCGGGTGAGCCAGGCGCAGAACGCCGCTGCGGAAGTTCCGAGCCATTGCTGGTCGTCCCATTGCCCTAGGACCAGCCGGTCCCACCAGTCGGTGCTGGTGTCCAGTCTCCACACTCGCCTCTGCACCCTGGGTTGGGGGTACCACAAGGACACCATGGCCTCACTGGTGAGGGGGTCCAAACCGATGGGCCCCTCCTGGTCCTGGAAGAGGAGGGCACCAACCTGGAGCAGCAGCTGCAGGCACTCCAAAATGTCCGACAGGGGCCAGAGCAGGCACATGGCCACCCCTGGTTCCATGGCACAAGACAGAGGGCTAGGAAAAAACCCCTGGCAAAAGCAGTAGGTGGCCAAAGGCAGCGGTGTCCCAAAGTCAGAGGGCAACCACCAAACCTGCTTATGGCTGTCAGTCCCCTGCAAGGGAGCCCTCTAGCACGGAGCGCAGAGAAATGGCTGTCCGGGAGATCCTTTGCCACGTGGTCTGAAATGGCCGCCAGCCCCTGCCCCGAAAGGGCTGGTGCCCTTGTGCCCTCCGCAAAATGGTTCTGGGCTTCTGCTTTTGCGGAAAAGCGCGCCACTAATGTAGACGCGCTTTTCCGCAAGCATACCGCTTTAACGCGAACTCGCGCCAATCTAGGCAGCTTTGGTTAAATACTTTTAACGGAAAAACTTTTCCGTTAAAACCATTGCGCAAAAATCATGCCAGTCTAGACGTGGCAGTGTTTATTGCTTCTCAGGATACAGCACAGCACAGATGTCATCTGGTTCCAGGGCAGGCCTAGGATGCCTCAGCCCCCCTTGAGATGGGGGAGACTGGGCCCCTAAATTCCAGCCCCTTTCCCTAGGCTGTCTCCTCCATGCTCCCAGGCAGAAACTAACTAACTCACTTCCAGCCCTGCCCCCCAGCCAGGGCTCCACTCCCCTCCTTCTCATTGTTCCGCTCCCTGGGGAAGAACTTGTCAGACAGGTTCAGAAGCCCCCTTGCATAATGACTCATCCCCTGCCCGGCTGGGCCATGCTGCGGACAGCAGCCAGTGGAGGTCACTCACCACCCACTGCCCAGCATAGCAACCAGCAAGGTACCCCCCACTACGTCACAGGGCTGCAGAGGGGACAAGGTTTCCCGAGGACCGGCTGCCTGGCCTGAAGGGGACACTCTGTCACCTTCTCTCTGGGTGACTGAGACATGCTATCCTGCATCTACCCATTATTTTGAAGTATTTTTTGAAATAACAGGTGTGCTATTTGGCCAGCCCAGTGAACTTCGTTGCACGAGGGATAAGGGATGGCTCAAAATAGTGATGTATTTCAACATATGGCACCATGTAGATGCATCACATTTCAAATTTCAAAATAAAATGAAAAATCCTCGCAATCTTCCCAGTGTAGGGTGCAGTGTAGGTGACCTTAACTTTACCTCTGCAGGTAGGGGGAATTACAGCTCCTGTCTACCCTGTATTGCTGTTTCCGGCCAATGGGAGAATGATCCTTCTCCCCTAGAGATTGCGACTCCCGTTGGACATGGATCGTTGTGGCTCCTTCTCCATCACACACTCCCAGACCAGTCCCGTGAGCGGTTTCTGAACATCTCCGTTCTATGTAACAGGTGCAGATGGTCGCTGGGATTCGAAACCCAACTCGCCTAGGAACAGACACTAAGAAAAATTATTCCCTTTGAGGAGCTCCAATACACCCGAATTGGTTCTGGGTCGCACGCTGCAGGGGACTGTGACTCAGCTTTCCACCACGCACCGCTCCCTGCTAAAGGTCTGCTTCGCTTATACCCGCTGGGTGAAACCATCATGCAAATCCCTGCCCGGGGGGTTCCTGTTAAATTCCAGTCTCTGGTTCTAGGAACCTCAGTCTCTGCCCAGACACAGACCTGCCTGGCCTCGGCCCGCTGGGGAGTTTCCCTTAGTGCCTGGGAACGAGAATGGAACCTCTGCTGCTTTTCCTGGCCCTCCTCGCCGCCTCCAGCTGTGAGTGTCTGTGGAGTACGTGGGGGAATCAGAGTCAGACGCCTGAGTTCATTCAGAGATTAATTATTTCCTTGCTCTGTTTCCTGTACTCAGGTGTCCTCGCTCAGGTGCAGCTGGTCCAGTCCGGCCCGGGGAAGGTGAAGGTTGGAGAGACCCTCACCCTGAGCTGCGCTGTGTCGGGTTACTCGGTCGATAGTGGTGACTGGCGCTGGATCCCGGGAAAGGGCTGGAGTGGATGGGGCATGTGTATTCATTCGGCGGGAGCACAGACTTCGCCCCTTCTCTCCAGGACCGAGTCACCATCTCTGCAGACACCGCCAGGAACCAGGTCTCGTTGCAGCTCCGCTCACTGACAGCTGCAGACACCGCCACCTATTACTGCGCCCGGCAGGCCCACAATGCTACAGAGCAAAGCAGGAACCGGCACAAAACGGGGAAGCGGATGGGAAGATGGAGAGCAAATGGAGACTAGAAGGAGAAAGACAATTAAAGCCGCAAACCCCAGGCCGCAAGCCCAGAGACCCAGCACATGGACGCGCGCGCACACACACACACTCACAGTCTGTTGGTCTGGGAGTGTCTCTGCCAGATTTACACAGACACACATACACACCCGTTTCTCTCCAGGACCTGGTCCAGACTCTCCTCTGCTTCCCAAAACCTGCAGCGTCTCCCACTGCCCAGTTCCTCGCCCTCACACGCAGCGCAGACAAACGGGATATAAAGGGGGTGGGGGCACAGGCTCCGCTCAGTCTTTCCAGTCCAGGGCCTCCAGACTATCTCCAGACCCACGGGCGGTCCAGTCTGGTCCGCTCGCTGGCAGCTGAGGACACCGCCCCCTACTGCCGCTCCAAAGATACACAGTGACAGGGAACGACGGCGGGACAGGTACAACAGGGGGATGCTCCTATGTCGCCTGGCGGGGCAAGTTGAGCAGGGATCGCTCCGACACAGAGGCAAGCGAGCAGCGAGCCGAGCGGGGAACCGCGCAAAATCACAGCCCTTTTCAAAATGCATCCGGCAGTTGCCAGTTTCCCTCACGCCGTTTACCGTGCCGGGCTGGAGCGGAACCGAGCCGGGAAATAAATCTCTCTGCTCGCAGCCAGCGGATGCTAGGACCCTACCCAGGGAAACACAGAGTTAATCCAGGAAACCAAGCAGCTCAGAATGAGTGCAGGGGGAGGCGCTTGGCTCGCTGGACAAAGGTCTCCTTGAAGGAGAGGGGATCAGCCTGCACCTTTACCCCGCAACTCGCCCCTCAAAGCTTAATAGCTCCCAAAGCGGCGGGAGCCAGCGGCTGCTCTGTGCTACTCTGCTTCTAACAAACCCAAGCGGCTCGTGTCCCTCTGGTGTCGCTTTCTATGGGTCCCTGCAGTCACAGGCCGCGTTGGCCTCTCCCATCCTCTACCCGTTCACTAAAGGGCCGCGTCAGGCTCTGGTACCTAACAACATCCGTGCTCTGCAGCTCCATCTCCATCTCCTTCCGACGACGCAATCCCAGGGGACTCTCATTCCCGGGCCTTTTCCCGGGCCCTCTGGGTAGCTCTTTGCTTTTCCTTGCACGTTTCGCAATAGCTACTTTTGCATTGGCGAGTCAAGTATTGAATTCAGCGAGCCCCTCGCTAAAAAGACTGGAATGGGGGTATTTGAATCTCCCTCACAGCCCGGCCTGTTTCTCGCACCTTGGGGGAACCCAGTGTCAGTCTCTAGCCCGTGGAGTTATCCTTGGTCCAAGCGAGGGCCCTGCCCCCTGGACCTTCATTCCCACCCTCTCACAGCCACCTCCTGCCATTACAAGTGCGCCGAGCTCAGCGCATGGTGTCTGGGGTGTAAAGGAGACACCTGTTCCTGAGGACGCATCGCCATGTACTGAGCGCTCACCCCTGGCATCCCATATACCCGTCCCGAGGAACCCGCATGCAAATCCCTGCCCGGGGCTTTCTCCTTCCCCAGATGCCCTCGCTCAGGTGCGGCTGGTTCAGTCCGGCCAGGGATCGGTGAAGACTGGAGAGACCCTCACCCTGAGCTGCGTTGTCTCTGGAGATACGATGGATAGTGGCTCTGTCTGGGACTGGATCCGGCAGCCTGCAGGGAAGGGGCTGGAGTAGATGGGGCAGAAGTACTATGGCAGCACCTACGAGGACTTCTCATTAGAGGTTGCCCTGTCTCCCGAGCCCATTCCGAGCAGCTGGAACACGAACTACGCCCCCTCTCTCCAGGGCCGAGTCACCGTCTCTGCAGACACCGCCAGGAACCAGGTCTCGCTGCAGCTCTGCTCGCTGACAGCTGCAGACAGCGCCCCCTATTGCTACGCCGGACACACAATGACACAGGGCAAAGCCGGTCCTGCACTAAGAGGGTGTGGCGGCGCGTCGGGTTCCCCCGCCTACTGCACCCCCGTAGTGGAACGAACAGACTCCACCAACCGGTAGAATAGAGGGAGTTTATTGCTTCTCCAGGATACAGCACAGCACAGATGTAATCTGGTTACAGGAACTGGGGCTAGGAGGCCTCAATGCCCCCCCTTGAGATGGGGGGTGGCTGGGCCCTACAATCCCAGCCCCCTCCCTAGCTCCTTCTCCCCTGCTTCCCAGACAGACACTAAAACCGTCCCTTCCAGCCCTGCCCCCAAGCCAGGGGCGGCATTCCACCTTCCTTTGTTCCTCTTCCTGGGAGGTAACTGGTACCATATGTTACCTCCATGTCCCATCAGCTACTCTGCTGGGATGTGGTACAGACTGGAGGTAACCCACAGCCCAAGCCCAGAAACCAGCAAGGTACCAACACTACGTCACAGTACTCCCCCCTCCGAGAGTGAACTGAGCAGGGTCACTCCACTCGTGACCTAGGGAAGTTCGGGTCCTCTGAGTGGGAACCCGCCCTGGGGCATGGGTGCTCCCCTTGACTCAGGCCAGCCGCGGCAAGGCCCCACATGAATCGGCTTTCCTCTGATCACTTGCTGCATAGCTCTGGGGGGACTGGCACAGGCCTGTCCTCTGTGGTCGCACCCATCCTTCCACTGGCCTTGATCTCCGGCCAGGGTCTCTCGGGCCAGGGCCATGAGCCCAGCGAGCCTTCTCTGACAGCCAGGACATCTTCCACCCCGACGCCCATCCCAGGGAGGTCTTCCACTCCCATAACTCTCTCAGCAAGCGCAGGGGCTCCTCTATACAAGGTAGGGGCCCCCAAGTAGCTTTCCTCCCATCTTGGGCCTTCCCGCCTCTCTGGCAAGAGTCGCAGGACCGGCAGTACCACTGCACAGCCACAAATATCCCCAGCCAGTAGAAGTGTTGGAGCAGCCTCAGCTGGGTGCGCCAGATCCCCCGGTGGCCCGCAAAGGGGACATCGTGGGCCAAATACAGCAGTTTGCAGCAATACTTTTGGGGGACGACCAGCTGCTGCTGGACCCCCCATGCCCTCACCTTCCTGGGGAAGCCATTCCCGAACAGGAATCCCGCTCCCAGGAATCTCTCCTGGCCACCTCTCCCAGGGCTGAGCTGCATGGAGGCCAGCCTGGTCCCTCAGCCTCTGCAGAGGGTCTGCCTGCACCTCAGCCTGGAATTCAGCTGGGGCAGGGATCGGGACCTGTTCCCCACCTTTGCCTAGGTCCGGGGTCCCAGCCTGGCTGGACCCGTGTCCACTGGGATGGGACCCTGAGGACCCTGCCAGAGTCCTTCCCTGGATCCAGGTTGCCAGCCCCTCGCTGGCTCTGGCTACGGGCGGTGACCAGGGTCCTGTGGGGTTCTGGCCACTCCTCTAGGTCATTCCCCATCAGCACCTCCGTGGGCAAGTGCGGTGCACCCCACTTCCTTGAGACCTTCCTTGGCCCCCATTTCAGATGCACCCTGGCTACAGGGCACCGAGGACCCGTCTATGCCCTTCAGGGTCAGCTGAGTGTTAGGTACCGGTCTGGGGCCACTATGTCAGGCGGGCCAGCGTCACCTCCGCCCCGTGTCCCATCACCTTCCTGCCATCCACCTCCAGGGCATGAGGCACTCGCTCCGCAGGCCGTCCTGCCCCACCCGGTACACGGAGAAATCCGCCTCCCGAGGTCAGACCTCCCAGGGAGGTGCACTGAGCATCCTTCCCCCCACTCTGAGCTGAGGTTTGCCTGCCAGCCCCTGCCTCTGGGGCAGCCTGCCCTTCCTCCAGCCCCAGCCAGTTAACCCTGGAAAGTCCCAGGTCATGGGACCTGGTGCACTGAGCCCTCTTGTGGCCTTTTTGCCCACAGCGATGGCAAGTTAGGTCCTGAGGCTTTGGGCTGTCTCTGTCCGGCCCTGGCTGGTTCTCTGGGGCGCAGATGACGTCCTGTCTCTTGGGCTCGCCTCGTAGGTGACTCTCTCTCCGTCGCTCAGCCGAGATCCGGTCTCTGTGCAATTCCCTTTCTCTCCGGGATTCCCGTTCACACCCGGACCGGCTCTCCGTGAACTCATCCGCCAGTCTCCCGGCCTCCTGGGGTTCTCTGGTCTTCGGTCCTTGAGCCACAGCCTCAGGCTGGTGTGGCTTCATAGAACTGCTCCATCATGATCAGCTTGAGCAGTTCCTCTGCGGTCTGGGCTCCGACTCCAGACACCCACTTGCGGCAGTATTGCGCCAGGCGGGAGGCCAGATCCACATAGGTCTCCCGTGGCCCCTTCTGCACCCCCCCGGAACTTCTTCCTGTACTTCTCGGGGGTCAGCCCGAACTTGTGCAGCAGGGCCTCCTTGACTCGGTTGTAATCCCTGGCTGTAGGTCCTCCAGCTGATTGAGCACCCCGGCAGCCTCCTGGTTCAGTGCGGGGATGAGCTCCTGCAGCCAGTCAGCTGGGGGGACCCGTTGCAGTCCACAGGCCCTCTCAAAGGAGCTGAGGAACCCGTCTATGTCGCCCATGTCCTTCAATTGGGCCACCACGAGCTTCTCCAAGCATCTGGCCACCCTGGGCCCTTGGGGCCCATCTGCACTCGGCAGCCGTGGCCGTACCGCTTTTCTGCTCTGCCATGGCCAGCTCATGTTGTCGCTGCTCTCTACGGTCCTGGACTTCCAATTCCTTCATCTGCAGCTGAATCTCCAGCTGCTGCTGCTCCGCTGTGCTGGCTCCTGCCCTAGATGGGCTATGGCTTGCAGGGCTTCCCTGTGAAGCTGTCCCATCTCTCGGGCAGACTCCAGCTCTCGGGATGCTGCCAGCAATGGGATTGATAACAGCGCTTAATTCTGGGGTCTCGCCCTCTTTATTGGCAAATGTGGTTCATGCCCTTTACTCCTGTTGATTTTAATTCCAGCGGCTTCAATCCGTTGCTAATGTTTTAATTTCCAATTTCCCTGTTTCCCTTCTCCCCAGGGGCCCGCTCAGGTGGTTCTGACCCAGTCGGCCCAGCGCTGAAGAAGCCGGAGAGGCCATAAGCTGCAATGCGCCACCATCGGTTTGCTCTCAGCAGCTACTGGATGAGCTGGCTCAGGCAGCAGCCAGGAAGGGGCTGGAGGGCTGGCGCTGTGTGCACGAGGCGAACAAGTACTACGCCGCCTCCGTGCAGGGCCGGTTCACAGCCTCCAGCCAACTTCTACCTGCAAATTAACAGCCTGAGCGGAGGACAGCGCCGTGTACTGCGACCACAGCGAGAAGCGAATCTGAGCTCGCACAAAACTTCCCCTGCAGGGACCGGGCGGGATTTCCTGGGGCGGCGCTCACGCTCCACACAGTAACACGGACACTGTCCCCCCCTCGGACCGGCCCGCGCCCAACTGGGAGGGAAGACAGGCTCTGCTGAGCACAGCTGCCTGGGGAGCGCAGGAAGCCGATGCCCAGCTGCTGTTTCCCAACACAGGGAGAAGGAACAGCTGCATCCGGCCTTGAGCTGCGGCTGACCCAGTGACTCTCCGATACAACCCAGCCCAGTGTGAGGCTCCCGCCTCCTCCCAGGGAAGGCAGCGGGAGATGCGGGGCCCTTAGAGCAACCAGGGGGCGGGCTGAGCCCTGAGGGCAGGTGACAGGCAGGGTGGGGTCACTGATCCCTGAGCCCCCCCCAGCCCATTGACAATTGTCTGAATCAAACCCCGCCCTTGTGCAAAGGGGCAGCTCCAGCCCCTGAGCACCTGCCGCCTTAAGGGAGAATGGGCAGGAATGGTGTCCCTGCCTCTGTTTGTCAGGGGCTGGGAATCGGTAACAGGGGAGCGATCACTGGATGATTCCCTGTTCGGTCCACTCCCTCTGGGGCACCTGGCATTGGCCACTGTGGGAAGACAGGACACTGGGCTCGATGGACCTTTGGTCTGACCCCCTCTGGTGGTTCTATGTTCTAAAGACCGTTTTCTCTGTATAATTGCCTGTACAGAGAGGGCGTTGAAAACAATAAGGAGAAGGAGAAGCGGGATATAACAGTTCAATGAAATAGATGGTTTTTTCATACAATTAGCCCCACTCAGCACCTGAAGGTGTTTCACACAGGCCTAGACACACCTGCCGGGTTACAATTCCTGCCTGTAGATATTTTCCACCCATGTTTTACTATGTGACATAGCAGACTTCAGCTCATTCGGACGCCTGGGCTTGGGCATTCCAGCGCAGGCTGGCGGGTGCACGCAGCTCCCTGGATTTCCAGGGCTTAATCTAATAATAATTTTAGCCATGCCAGGAAGAGTTTCAAACCCACGTGCCAAAACTGGGGTCTGGCAAGCTTATTCTATTCTATTCAGCCTGTACAGTTGGTTCAATGTCTCGCAGCAACCGGCAGGATACAAAAGGCTCCACCTCCCCCCGGTGTCAAATGTTTGCCCCCTTCTTCTGACAGAAGAAACAGCCAAGTTCAGACATTAGTATTAGCACCAGCCCCTGGCGTTTGATCCAAGCGATTTCCCTCACGAGATCTCCCGCTTCACAAAGGCGGGCGGGCTCCATCCCAATTCTACGGAGAAATGACTTATCCAGGCAGCCCAGTGACCCAGGCAGCAACACCCGGTTGCAGGCCAGAATGAGCTCTAGGCCGGGTGGGTGTGACGGCGTTGGGTCCCTGACTCCTGCACCCCGGTGGCACAAACAGACTCCACCAGCCCGTAGAATGGAGAGTTTATTGTTTCTCCAGGATACAGCACAGCACAGCACAGATGTAATCTGGTTACAGGGACTGCAGCCAAGAGGCCTCAGTGCCCTCTGAGATGGGGGTGGCTGGGCCCTGTCCCAGCCTGGCTTAGGCTGGTTCCTCCATGATTCCAGCCAGAAACTAACTCCCTCCTGGCTGCCCCAGCCAGGGTTCCACTCCTTCTTCCCATTGTTCCGCTCCATGGGAGATACTGGTCAGACAGGTTTGACCCCCTTTGCATAATGACCCTCCCTCTGCCTGCTGAGCCGTGCTGCAGACCGCAGCCAGTGGAGGTCACTCACACTACGTCACACCCCCAAGGTCCCGCTGAGACTGACTGGGAACTGGGCACCTAACTCCTCAATACCCAGCCCAAGTAGCTATTCCTCACAGTCAGCCCCCAGATACTCACAGCCCTGGAGGACTGAAATGAAAACGCAGAACAAGGACAGGTTCATGGTGTTTCTTCACTGAATCCCCTTCCCCCCTCTGCTACTTCTGTGCAGTCAATAACCATCTCAATTCCTTGGGACAGACTTGGGTCCTGCCATTCTGGAGTGTCTCTTTAAAGACGGAACTGGGGGAAGCGGTTTGCTGGCAGGTTTCACAGAGTGTCACACCCCGGATGGGGTGGCGCTGTGCAGGAGAAATTGGTCAGTAAATTCCTCCAGAATCTCAATTCCTTGTGGGTGCATCTCTCGACGGCCTGAAACGGACTCCTGTGTTGTGTGCAGAGGGACGGAACAGTGCTGGGAGAAGGGAAATGTGTGTAACACTCTGTGGTGTGGTGTTGGGGCCTTGCTGGTTGTTGGGCTTGGGCAGTGGGTGACCTCCACTGGCAGCTGTTTGTAGCATGGCCCAGCAGGACAGCGGATGAGTCACTAGGCAAGGGTCTCCCAACCTGTCTGACCAGTTGCCTCCCAGGGAGAGAGACACAGGAGGAAGGTCGGGTTGAACCCTGGCTGGGCAGGGCTGGAGAGTTTTTGGTTTTCTGGCTGGAATGCGGAAGCAGCCTGCAGTGGGCCTAGGATTTGGGGCCCAGTCTCCCCATCTAGGGGGCTGATGCATCCTAGGCCTGCCCTGTAACCAGATTACATCTGTGCTGTGTGTATCCTGGAGAAGCAATAAACTCCCTGTGGCTTGGGGTCCCCTGACTCCTGCACCCCGTAATGCGAACAGACTCCACCAGCCCGTAGAATGGAGGTTTATTCCTTCTCAGGATACAGCACAGCACCGATGTAATCTGGTTACAGGGCAGGTCTAGGATGCCTCAGCCCCCCTTTAGATGGGGGAGACTGGGCCCCTAAATCCCAGCCCCTGGCTTAGGCTGGTTCCTCCATGATCCCAGACAGACTCTAACTCACTCTCTTCCAGCCCTGCCCCAGCCAGGCAGCATTTCCCCTTCCTTTGTCTCTCTCCTTGGGGTAGCTGGTCAGACAGGTTGAGAGACCCTCTTTGCATAATGACTCATCCTTCTGGGCTGTGGTACCGATGGCAGCCATTGGGGATTACCACAGAGCCAGCATAGGAACTAGCCAGATACCCCCACTACGTCACACTCCCTCTATTCTACTGGCTGGTGGAGTCTGTCCGTGCCATTACGGGGGTGCAGGAGTCAGGGGACCCCGACGAGCTGCCACAGCGGGTCCATCTTAGAGAAAGACAGTCCAGGAGCTGTTTAACAACACAGAGAAGGGTCGGGTGGCATGTGATCTCTGTCTAGAAGCCTATCTGGGGAATAATCAACAGCTCAATTGCAAACACAACCCAGTGGCTGGGAGCTGGAGCCAGACAAACTCGGGCTGGAAATAGGGGGCATTTTACATCTGTGTTGTGCTGCATCTTTGGAGAAGCAATAAACTCCCTCAATCCTATCAGCTGGCAGAGTCTGTTCGTGCCACTACGGGGTGCAGGAGTCAGGGGAACCCCGATGCGTCGCCACACACTCTGACCCAAATCCCAGCAAAATCCAAGGACATTTTCAGTGTCTTCTATCGAGACGGGACCAGGTCCCACGTGTGTTTACTCAGGGTCCAGAAGAAGGGGAACACGGGCTTGGTTGGCTCAGGAGATTGGCTGTCAAAGCAGAACCAGAGGGACACGGAGGTGGGGGACATTGACATCATACAAAGCCACAGCCCGCAAAGGACAGTTAAGCACCTTGAAATCACCATCGCGCTGCTCAGGCTCAGTCCGACTTCACCAGTGAGTACAAATCACAGAGGCACTACCGCTAGTTCCTCATCTCTGGCCAGGTGGTCCGGGCGCCTTCCGTTATCGCAGAGCCCTTGTGACCACAGAGCCACTGGAGAAATTGAAACTTGCAGGGGCCCCTGCTCCCGCCAGCTGCTTGGCGAGAACAGCGAGCCCTGCAGGATGATGGGGTTACTACACGCAGAATGAGACTGACCCATTATGGCGTAGTGGGGGTGCTGTCTGCTCTGTGACCCAGGGTCCCCTTGTGCTGTGATGGGAGATTCTCACTGACTCTCCCAAATGTGTATTAACCCAGACACCCAGGCTCAGCCTCCCAGGGAGGGAGACAAAGGAAGGAAGGCGGAGACCAGCACCTGGCTGTGGGGCAGGGCTGGAAGAGTTTCTGTCTGGTATTGTGGAGGAAGCAGCCTAGGAAAGGGTCTGGGATTTAGGGGCCCAGTCTCCCCCATCTCAAGGGGGGGCTGAGGCATCCTAGACCTGTCCTGTAACCAGATTACATCTATGCTGTGCTGTATCCTGGAGTAGCAATAAACTCCCTCTCTTCTACTGGCTGGTGGAGTCTGTTCGTGCCACTACGGGGGTGCAGGAGGTGGGAGAACCCCGACGCACCACCACAGTGGTGTCAGGAGTGGGATGCACTGCACCCCATGGATGGAGCTTCCAGCAGCGAGTGTCAAGGCACAGTAGAAGGAAGGGGCTTAGAGCCAGGTTTGCTGGAGACAGAGCGAAGCGGTTCCTGGGAATCGTGGGGCGCTGCAGCACTAGACCGGTGAGTCTGCACCGAGGGGACCAGCGGGGAGATGGCCTACACCCAATTCCTGAAGGCAGAGCTGGTGAGGCTTTGCAGAGAGAGGGGTCTTCCCGTGGGAAAAGCAACCAAGGCCCAGCTGATTGCCCGGCTGGAGGAGAATGACCAGTCTCAGGGCCAGGATCTTGTCCCTGTGGGGAGCAGCCAGACCCCCCCCGAGAGTGTCTCCTGCTCCGAGAGGGGGGCAGAGCACTGGAGCCCGCCGGAGAGATGGGACAGCTTCCCTGGAAAGCCCTGCAAGCCATAGTCCATCTAGGGCAGGGGCCAGCCCAGCAGAGCTGCGGCGGCTGGAGATCCAGCTGCGGATGAAGGAATTGGAAGTAGCGGACTGAGAGAAGGAGCGCCAAGATCGAGAGAGGGACCGCCAGGACTGAGAGAGGCAGCAACAGCATAAATTGGCCATGGCAGAGCGGAGAAGCGGTCGGGCTCAGGCTGCGCTGAATGGGGATGGGCCCCAGGGTCCCGGGGCTGCCAGACGCTTGGAGAAGCTTGTGGTGGCCCAACTGAAGGGTGTGGGTGACATAGATGGGTTCCTCAGCTCCTTTGAAAGGGCCTGTGGACTGCAATGGGTCCCCCCAGCTGACTGGCTACAGGTGCTCATCCCCGCACTGAACCAGGAGGCTGCCGGGGTGCTCAATCAGCTGGAGGGTCTACAGCCAGGTGATTACCAGTGGGTCAAGGAAGCCCTGCTGCACAAGTTCGGGCTGACCCCCGAGACATACAGTAAGAAGTTCTGGGGGGTGTAGAAGGAGCACTGGGAGACCTATATGGATCTGGCCTCCCGCCTGGCAGAATACTGCCGCAAGTGGGTGTGCGGGGTCAGAGCCCAGACTGCAGAGGACCTGCTCAAGCTGATCATGATGGAGCAGTTCTATAAAGTGTGCACACCCAGCCTGAGGCTGTGGCTCAAGGACCGAAGACCAGAGAACACCCAGGGGGCTGGGAGACTGGCGGATGCGTTCAAGGAGAGCCGGTCAGGGTGTGAACGAGAATCGCAGTGAGAGAGGGAATCGCACAGAGACCGGTTCTCGCCTGAGCAACAGAGAGAGTCACCTACGAGGCGAGCCCAAGAGACAAGGACTAGTCATCTGCGCCCCAGAGAACCAGCCAGGACTCAGGCACAGCCGGCCAAAAAGGGCCCGCAGGACCTAACTTGCCATTGCTGCGGGCAAAAAGGCCACAAGAGGGCTCAGTGCACCAGGCACCAAGACCTGGGATTTCCCAGGGTTAACTGGCTGGAGCTGGGGGAAGAGCAGGCTGCCCCAGAGGCAGGGGCTGGCAGGCAAACCTCAGCTCCAAGTGGGGGGAAGGATGCTCAGTGCACCTCCCCTGGGAGGTCTGACCCTCGGGAGGTGGATTTCACTGTGTACTGGGTGGGAGCAGGATGTCCCCTGCGGAGCGAATACCTGGTACCCCTGCAGGTGGATGGCAGGGGGGTGACGGGCTACTGGGACATGGCGGCGGAGGTGACGCTGGCCCGATCTGACATAATGACCCCAGACCAGGTACTACCCCACACGCAGCTGACTCTGAAGGGCATAGATGGGTCCCCGTTTAAGGTGCCTGTAGCCAGGGTGCATCTGAAATGGGGGGCCAAGGAAGGTCTCAAGGAAGTGGGGGTGCACTCGCACTTGCCCACGGAAGTGCTGATGGCGAATGACCTAGAGGAGTGACCCCAAGAATCCCAGCAGGCTCTAGTCACCACCCATAGCCAGAGCCAACGAGGGGCTGGCGACCTGGATCCAGGAAAGGACTCGGCAGAGGGTCCTCAGAGTCCCATCCTGTGGACACGAGGTCCAGCCAAGCTGGGACTCCGGACCTAGGCAAGGTGGGAACAGGTCCCGATCCTGCCCCAGAGGCTGAATTCAGGCTGAAGTGCAGGCAGACCCCTCCTTGCAGAGGCTGAGGAACCAGGCTGGCCTCCGTGCAGCTCAGCCCCAGGGGGGAGGTGGCCAGGAGAGATTCCTGTGGGAGCGGGGATTCCTGTTCCGGGAATGGCTTCCCCCCAGGAAGGTGAGGGCATGGGGGGTCCAGTGGCACCTGGCAGTCCCCCAAAAGTATCGCCTCAAGCTGCTGTATTTGGCCCACGACGTTCCCTTTGTGGGCACCCGGCTGAGGCTGCTCCAACACTTCTACTGGCCGGGGATATTTGCGGCCATGCAGTGATATTGCCGGTCCTGCGACTCCTGCCAGAGGGGTGGGAAGGCCCAAGATGGGAGGAAAGCTGCTTGGGGGCCCCTACCCCATATAGAGGAGTGGTTCCGGAAGGCAGCATTAGAGATAGTGTGGCCTGTCGGCCATGCGACCCGGACAGGGAACAAATACATCCTGGTAGCCATGGATACGGCTACCAACTGTCCCGAGGCTGTGGCTCTGCCCTCTATCGAGGCAGACACGGTGGCAGACACACTGCTGGCCCTTTTCAGCAGGGTGGGGTTCCCCAAGGAGGTCCTCATGGACCAGGGATCCCACTTCATGTTGGCCCTGCTCCGGTGCTTATGGGAGAAGCACAGGGCCTGGCTCACTTGGACCCCAACGTATGGTGCCTGGCCCAGCGGGCTGGTGGGGAGGTTCATGGGGACCCTGAAGCAGATACTCGAGGCCTTTATGCTCTGGCACCCGCAGTACTGGGACAAGTACATGCCCCATGTGCTGTCTGCACAGGGGGAGGCACCCCGGGGGTCTGCCAGGCTCTCCCAGACCGAACCGGGGTGCAGAAGGGGGAAGGACTCCCTGGGCTTGCTGAGAGAGTTATGGGAGGGGAAGACCTCCCTGGATGGAGCGTCGGGGGTGGAAGACGTCCTGGCTTTCCAGGAAAGGCTTGCTGGACTCAGCCAGAGAGACCCTGGCCAGAGATCAAGGGCAGTAGAAGGGCTGGTACAACCACCGAAGACGGGCCCATGCCAGTCCCCCGGAGCTGTGCAGCAATGGGACAGGGGGGAGCTGGCTCCTGTAGGGCATCGCCGCAGCCAGCCCAAGCCAAGGGGAGCACCAATGTCACCACAGCGGCTTTCCTGGGCAGGGGACCCAAACTTCCCTAGGTCACAAGCAGAGTGACCCTGCTCAGTTCACTCTTGGAGAGGGGACAGCTGTGGCGTAGTGGGGGTGCTGTCTGCTCTGTGACCCGGGGTCCCCCTGCGCTGCTAAGGGAGATTCTCACTGACTCTCCCAAATGAGTATTAACCCAGACACCCAGGCTCAGCCTACCAGGGATAGAGACAAAGGAAGGAGGGCAGAGACCAGCACCTGCTTGTGGGGCAGGGCTGGGAGAGAGTTTTTAGTTTCTGCCTGGTATCATGGAGGAAGCAGCCTAAGCAAGGGTCTGGGATTTAGAGGCCCAGTCTCCCCCATCTCAAGGGGAGCTGAGGCATCCTAGGCCTGCCCTGTAACCAGATTACATCTATGCTGTGCTGTATCCTGGAGAAGCAATAAGCTCCCTGTATTCTACTGGCTGGCGGAGTCTGTTCATGCCATTACGGGGGTGCAGGAGGCGGGGAACCCCGACGCGCCGCCACAGCCCCTGACCAGGCCCTGGCACACAGACTCTACAAATAGCTTCTCTTGTGTTTCTTCCTCTTCCCTCATGCTTTCAGAGCAGGCTGAAGAGAAAACACGAAGTATTAACAGCAACCGAGAGGGATTCTATTTCTGCATTGCGTTCCCATAAGGAAAGGATTCCCTTCCATTGCTGGGGTGTGTGGTAGACGAGCGAAGCCGGGGTCAGTCTCTGGCTGTTTCGCTCTCTATTTCCCGGTGTCTCCAGGGCTTTGCTGAGCCGGTCTCGCTGCAGCTGTTCAGGTTTGCGGAGGAGGTTTTTATATTTCCTGCGGTTGGTTTCTGCTCACTGTGTCTCTCCCACAGTAATAGCGGGCGGTGTCCTCCGCTCTCAGGCTGTTCATCTGCAGAGACACCAGGCTCCTGGAGTTGTCTCTGGAGATGGTGAATCGCTCTTTCACCGCATCGCTGTAGAACGTGCTGTGGCTATTAGCAGCGTTATAGATCAGTGAGACCCACTCCAGCCCCTTCCCGGGCGCCTGCCGGACCCAGCCCATATGGTAACTGCTGAAGGTGAACCCGGAGGCTTTGCAGGAGAGCCGAAGAGATCCCCCGGGCTGTTGAATTCCGCCGCCGGACTCCACCAGCTGCACCTGGGGCCGGACACCTAGGGGCAAAAGAAAAAGGAAAAAAGCGGCTCAGAATCCCGTTCACACGAGCTCTCCGGCAGTGCCCCCCGAAGGCCGAACCTATTGGAGTCACTGCGCTTTGGGCTGGGCCAGGAACGGCCCATCTCCCCTGGCGTCTCCCAGCAATGCGGGGAGCGGGGAAGGGGAGAATTACCCGGCAGCGCGGCTAGAAGGAAGAGAAGGTTCGGCCACAGCATTGTGCTCTGAGGTGGGTTTCTGCTGCCAACTGCACCGACCCCGAGACCTGGGCCTGCTGCTTCTCGCACCGCGCAGCCCAGGAAGGCGCAGGATTTATGCAGGGCCCGGAGGCACTGGTTTTGCATCTCCTGCTCTTTAAATAGCGCTAAACCGCCCCCACGCTGAACCAGGGCCTCACGGGGCGGGAGGAGTTCAGAGGGGGCTTGGCCGGAGAAGATGAGCGAGTTTCTCCCATCGTAGGAACATTTCCGTGGGGATCTCTTCCAGACCCTGCGCTGCCTCCAGCAGACAGAATGTCCCATTGATCGTTCGCTTGTCTCTGGGTTCTGCCTAGTGCTCTGCCCGCCCTTGGCTCGTGAGACCCTTTCACCGTGCGCCCTAGTGCCCAGAGCGCTAGCCTGGTCCGAGGCTACACACACACAACCCCTCACTGCCGTGGCCCAGACTGCAAAGGAGAGAGACGCTCCCCGCAATCCCCTCGCCCACCAGAGCGTGGGGGACCCAGCCTAGTGGATTTTGTTTGCTACAGATCCATGATGGGACAGGGGAGGGGGTTGAAGCGCTACTGAGGGATCCCCGATGCTGGGGAGGACCCTGAGTCTTGGGGGCCAGATCTAGGCATGCAGCGGGCTGCATCGGACCCCTGGGCCTGAGGTTTCCCACTGTGACGTAGTGTGAGTGACCTCCACTGGCTGCGGTCTGCAGCACGGCTCAGAAGGGCAGAGGAGGGTCATTATGCAAAGGGGGCTTCAAACCTGTCTGACCAGTATCTCCCATGGAGCGGAACAATGGGAAGAAGGGAATGGAACCCTGGCTGGGGCAGGTCTGGAAGTGAGGAGTTAGTTTCTGGCTGGAATCATGGAGGAACCAGCCTAAGCCAGGGGCTGGGATTGTAGGGCCCAGCCACCCCCATCTCAGAGGGGGCACTGAGGCCTCTTGGCTGCAGTCCCTGTAACCAGATTACATCTGTGCTGTGCTGTGCTGTATCCTGGAGAAGAAACTCCCTCCATTCTACGGGCTGGTGGAGTCTGTTCGTGCCATTACGGGGTGCAGGAGTCAGGGGACCCCAACGCGTCGTCACACTGGTGTCAGAAGTGGGATGCACTGCACCCCGTGGATGGAGCATCCAGCGGCGGCGACTAGGCGCAGTAGAAGCAAGAGCCATGGAACCAGGCGTGCTGGAAACAGGCGGCGGTTCCTGAGAATCGTGGGCGCAGCAGCACTAGACTGGTGAGTCTGCACCGAGGGGACCAGCGGGAGATGGCCTATACCCAACTGCTGAAGGCAGAGCTGGTGAAGCTGTGCAGAGAGGGCTTGCCTGTGCGGAGGCGCAGCAAGGCCCAGCTGATTGCCCGGCTGGAAGAGAATGACCAGCCACAGGGCTGGGATCCTGTCCCCGTGGGAACAGCCAGACCCCACTGGGGCGTGTCAGGCTCGGAGAGGCGGGCGCTGGAGGCCGCCGAAGAGACCGGACTGCCTCCCAGGGGAGCACTGCAAGCCGTAGTCCACCCGGGGTCCAACCCCTCGGAGCTGCGGCGGCTAGAAATCCAGCTGCAGATGAAGGTGGAAGTCCAGGACCGTAGAGAGCAGCGACAGCATGAGCTGGCCATGGCCGAGAGGAGAAGCGGCAGGGCCCCAGCTGCGCCGAGTGCAGATGAGCCCCAAAGGCCCGGGCGGCCAGATGCTTGGAGAAGCTCGTGGTGGCCCAATTGAAGGACATGGGCGACATAGACGGGTTCCTCAGCTCCTTTGAGAGGGCCTGTGGACTGCAACAGGTCCCCCAGCTGACTGGCTGCAGGAGCTCATCCCTGCACTGAACCAGGAGGCCACCGGGGTGCTCAATCAGCTGGAAGACCTACAGCCAGGGGATTACAACCGAGTCAAGGAGGCCCTGCTGCACAAGTTTGGGCTGACCCGAGATGTACAGGAAGAAGTTCCGGGCGTGCAGAGAGCCACGGGAGACCTATGTGGATCTGGCCTCCGCCTGGCGCAATACTGCCGCAAGTGGGTGTCTGGAGTTGGAGCCCAGACCGCAGAGGAACTGCTCAAGCTGATTATGATGGAGCAGTTCTATAAAGCACACCCAGCCTGAGGCTGTGGCTCAAGACCGAAGTCGGAGAACCCCAGGAAGCGGGAGGCTGGCGGATGAGTTCACAGAGAGCCGGTCCAGGTGTGAGCAGGAATCCCGGAGGAAAGGAATCGCGCAGAGACCGGTTCTCGGCTGAGCGGCGGAGAGAGGCACCTCGAGGCGAGCCCCAGGGACCAGGACCACTCGCCGGTGCCCCAGAAAACCAGCCAGGGCCGGGCGGGCCGACCCAAAAGGGCCCGCAGAACCTAACTTGCCATCGCTGTGGGCAACGAGGCCACAAGAGGGCTCAGTGCACCAGGCACAAGAACAGGTCCCATGACCTGGGACTTTCCAGGGTTAACTGGCTGGGGCTGGAGGAAGGGCAGGCTGCCCCAGAGGCAGGGGCTGGCAGGCAAACCTCAGCTCAGAGTGGGGAAGGATGCTCAGTGCACCTCCTGGGAGGTCTAACCCTCTGGAGGAGGATTCCTCCGTGTACCGGGTGGGGCAGGGCGACCTCTGCGGGCGACTGCCTCGTACCCCTGGAGGTGGATGGTAGGAAGGTGACAGGTTTCTGGGACACGGGGCGGGAGGTGGCGCTGGCCCGACCCAGCGTAGTGGCCCCAGACCGTATGCTGCCCAACACTCAGCTGACCCTGAGGGCATAGATGGCACCCATTTAAGGTACCAGTAGCCAGGGTGCATCTGAAATGGGAGGCCAAGGAGGGCCCCAAGGAGTGGGGTGCACCCGCACTTGCCCACCGAGTGCTGATGGGGCGACCTAGAGGAGTGGCCAGACGGACCCCACAGGACCCTGGTCACCACCGTAGCCAGAGCCAGCGAGGGCTGGCAGCCCGGAACTCGAGGAGGTTCCCCAACCGGGGCCCAGGGCCCTGTCCCAGCAGACATGGAGTCGGACCTAGGCCGTGAGAAACACGCCCTGTCCCAGCCCCAGCCGCTGAATTCCAGGCGGAGGTGCGGGCGGATCCCTCCTTGCAGGCCCTGAGGACCGGGCCGACCTGGGCACAGCTCAGCCCCTAGGGGAGATTGCCAGGAGAAGTTCCAGTGGGAGAGGATTTCTGTACCGGGAATGGCTTCCCCGGGAAGGTAGGAGAGTGGGGCTCAGCGGCAGCTGGTGGTCCCGCAAAGGTATCGCCGCAAGCTGCTATACCTGGCCCATGACATCCCGTTCTCGGGACACCAGGGGATCCGGCGCCGCGGCTGAGGCTGCTCCAAAACTTCTACTGGCCGGGGATATTTGCGGCCGTGCAGAGTACTGCGGTCCTGCGACTCCTGCCAACGGGTGGGAAGGCCCAAGATAGGAAGAAAGCTGCGTTGAGGCCCCTACCCATCATAGAGGAGCCTTTCCAGAAGGTGGCGATGGATATTGTGGGGCCCTTCAACAGAGCGACCGGACGGGAAGAAGTACATCCTGGTGGTGGTGGACTTTGCCACCCGCTACCCGAGGCCGTGGCCCTACCCTCTATTGAGGCAGACACGGTGGCAGACGCACTGCTGACCATTTTCAGCAGGGTGGGGTTCCCCAGGAGGTTCTCACGGACCAGGATCCAACTTCATGTCGGCCCTGCTCCGGTGCTTGTGGGAGAAGTGTGGGGTCCAGCACACCTGGGCCTCGGCGTATCACCCCAGACCAGGGTTGGTGGAGAGGTTCAATGGGACTCTGAAGCAGATGCTAAGGACCTTTATGCACAAACACCCGCAGGACTGGGACAAGTACCTACACCACCTGCTGTTTGCATACAGGGAGGTGCCCCAGGAGTCCACGGGGTTCTCACCGTTCGAGCTGTTATATGGGAGGCGAGTGAGGGCCCCTGGACTTACTGAGAGACGAGTGGGAGGAAGGTCTCCCGGAGAGGGGGTTGTGGACTACGTCCTGACGTTCCGGGAAAGACTTTCCGAGCTCATGGGCCTGGCCAGAGAGAACCTGAGCAGGGCCCAGAGGAAGCAGAAGGTCTGAAATGCGACCGCAATGCACGGGCCGGGCCTATGCTACCGGGGACCAGGTGATGGTCCTAATTCCCGTGCGGAAGAACAAGCTGCAAGCCGCCTGGGCGGCCCCTTCAAAGTTGTTAAGCAGCTGAACGAGGTGAACTACGTGGTGCAGCTGGCCGGGCGGACACGCGGCCAGCGGTGTATCACGTTAACATGATGAAGCCGTGCTGGGACAGGGAGAACTTGGTGCTGGCCGTGTGCAGGCCTGGGAGGAGCAGGAGGATCCTGGTGGGCCTGTTCCCGGGAACCGGAGAGGACTCTTCGCTGGAGTCAATTTCTCTTTCGGACCAGCTCACGGCCCAGCAGGCCGAGATCCAGAAGGTGCTGCGCTCCGCCAGCAGCTGTTCTCCGACAAGCCTGGTCTCACCAACCTGGCTGTCCACCGGGTGAGACGGGCACTCACCCCCGATGCGCTGCTCCCCGTTCAGGGTCACGGGAAAACAGCCCAGGACCTGGAGAGAGAGGTCGAGGCCATGTTGGCCCTGGGGGTGATCCAGCCATCCTCCAGCCCCTGGGCCTCTCCCGTGGTGCTGGTTCCCAAGAAGGACGGGTCGATCCGGTTCTGCGTGGACTACCGGAAGCTCAACGCCATCTCGGTGTCTGGCTACCCGATGCCAAGGCCCGACGAGCTCCTGGACAAGCTGGGGGGAGCTCGTTACCTCACCACCCTGGACCTCACCAAGGGCTACTGGCAGGTGCCGCTAGACCAGGAGGCCAGACTGAAATCGGCTTTCATCACCCCGCTGGGGCTCTATGAGTTCCTGGTCCTGCCCTTCGGCCTCAAAGGGGCGCCGGCCACCTTCCAGCGTCTGGTGGACCAGCTGCTGAGGGGAATGGAGAACTATGCCCTAGCATACATAGATGATATCTGTATCTTCAGCCAGTCCTGGGAGGACCACGTGGCCCAGGTCAGCCAGGTACTGGATCGGCTGAAGGAGGCTGGGCTGACCGTAAAGGCTGGGAAGTGCAAGGTTGGAATGGCCGAAGTGTCCTACCTGGGCCATAAGGTGGGGAGCGGCTGCTTGAAGCCAGAGCCGGCCAAAGTGGGGCCATCAGAGACTGGCCTGTACCCCAGACCAAGAAGCAGGTCCAGGCTTTCATTGGGATGGCGGGGTACTACCGGAGGTTTGTGCCCAACTTCAGCTCCATCGCTGCCCGATCACAGAGCTGTGCAGGGAAGGAGGCCAGACAGGGTGGTCTGGACAGAGCAGTGCCAGAGGGCTCTCTGTGCACTGAAGGAAGCCCTGGTCAGGGCCCCAGTGTTAGTAAACCCGGACTTTGACAAGCCCTTTATCGTGTTTACTGGCGCCTCGGACACCGGGCTGGGGCGGTGCTGATGCAGGCGGACGAGAAGAACGCCACCCCATCGTGTACCTGAGCAGGAAACTGCTGCCCCGGGAGCGGAGCTCTGCGACCGTGAGAGAGAATGCCTAGCGATGGTGTGGGCCCTGCAAAAGCTGCAGCCGTACCTGTTTGGCGGCGTTTCACGGTGTACACCGACCACTGCCCCTGACCTGGCTGCACCAGATGAAGGGGGCCAACGCCAAGCTGCTGAGGTGGAGCCTGCTCCTGCAGGACTACGACATGGAAGTGATCCACGTCAAGGAGCGCCAACATCATCGCCGACGCGCTTTCCCGTGGCGAGGGCCCGAACTTCCCTAGGTCACAAGTGGAGTGACCCTGCTCAGGTCGCTCTCGGAGGGGAGAACTGTGACGTAGTGTGAGTGACCTCCACTGGCTGCGGTCTGCAGCACGGCTCAGCAGGGCAGAGGAGGTCATTATGCAAAGGGGCTTCAAACCTGTCTGACCAGTATCTCCCATGGAGCGGAACAATGGGAAGAAGGGGAGTGGAACCCTGGCTGGGGGCAGGGCTGCAAGTGAGTGAGTTAGTTTCTGTCTGGGATCATGGAGGAACCAGAGGAACCTAAGCCAGGGCTGGGATTGTAGGGCCCAGCCACCCCCCATCTCAGAGGGGGGCACTGAGGCCTCTTGGCTGCAGTCCCTGTAACCAGATTACATCTGTGCTGTGCTGTGCTGTATCCTGGAGAAACAATAAACTCCCTCCATTCTACGGGCTGGTGTAGTCTGTTCGTGCCATTACGGGGGTGCAGGAGTCAGGGGACCCCAACGCGTCGTCACAGGGGGTCTGTCTTAGAGAAAACCACCCTTCATTTCTGGTTCATTACCTCTTCTATTAACATTTTCCCCTCTCTTGGCAGTCTCAATCTTGAGCTTTAAGATGACCCAGTCCAGGCCAGGAGAGGTGACGGTCTCAGGGTCCCTCAGTCTGACCTGCACTGTCTTGGATTCTGCCCTCTCCACTGGCTCAGACTGGTGGCATTGGCTCAGGCAGCCCCCAGGGAAAGGGCTGGTGTGGCTGGGATTCACAGACAAGTATTGGAACACCAGCTACCTCCCTGACATTCACAAAAGAGCCACCATCACTGTGGACTCTTCCAAAAATGAGTTCTACCTGCGAGTGGAGAATCTGAGTCCACAAGACACAGGAATATACTATTGCTCTAGGACCACCTACCGGCAGAATAAACCCCAGTGATGCGCGTTAGCAGAAAAACAGGCCTCAGGAAAAGAGTGGACAAAAAAGGCAGCGGTTCAACAGGGTTAGCCCCTGGTGGGCCGCTGCTGCTGTGCTACGGGCAATCGCAGCTCCCATTGGCTGGGAAGGGCTGATCGTGGCCAACTACAGCTCGGATTCCCCCAGACCTGCAGAGGCGCAGGTAAATACACCAGTGTGGGGACCCACCAGGAGTTATCTCTGGTGGACCAGATCTTAGCACCCATAGGCCATTTTCCCCAGAGTCACCTGTCTTCCAAACTGAGCACTGAGTCACAGAGGTGCTCTGAAGAAGATTTCTCTAAATCTTATATAAATCAAAGATATTTAAGGCCCTAAATCCTAAAATCACTCTTGAAAAATGGGGCAAAATTTCTTGAGTCACTTGAGGGCTTCCAAAATGAAAGGTCATTTTTGAAAATGGGATTTAGGCTTGTAATTTATTAGGTGCTTTTGAGATTTTTACTTTAGATTTGTGTATATCTGGGCAATGGCCTAAAGGGTTTTCAGGGAATAAATTATCTATTGCCTTCAAAATCCATTGCTTTCAGCAGGCTAGATTCCTCCTTCAAACCTAGAGTGTGCTCTGCAGAGTGTGCTGCTAAGTGCAACAGCAGAAAAGAAAAGAAAAGAAAAGAAAGAAAAGAAAAGAAAAGAAAAGAAAAGAGGGTGTAATTAAATACTACAACATTTACCCAGCATTGCTGAGATCCTCCAAGGCAGGGGGTTGAGGGTGCTGGAGGTGGTGTTCTGAAATCAGAGCTTGAATTTCCCAGGGACCTTAGGGAGTTAGGCGCCAGGTTTCTGTGAGACCCCAGCCTAACTTAATAGGAATGTTCAGTTCCTTTGAAAAATCTTCTTTAAGGGACCTTGCCCGGGTCACAGATACAGTCGGTGCCTCACTCAGAAGAGAAGCCCCATCAACTCCCTTGTGCTGTTCTAACCATTCGGTCCCACCCGCTGAGAGCTGGTAACAGAACCCAGGAGCCGGATTTTCCAGCCCGTTCTGCTTTCCCCCCTAAACCATCATCTGCTCCCAAAACGGGGACAAGGGCCACGGGCTCCTGGTTCCCAAAGACCGTCTGCCAGGAGCCACCGGAGCCGATGCCCTTCTCAGATCTGAGGCAGGGGCCAGGACTCCCCACGGCCCCTGCTCTGTGCAGGTCTGTGCGCAGAAAGCAGCGCTCCTGATTCTTAATCTCCACCCCGCTCCTTTTCTAACTCGCTAGAACCCACGTTCCTCCGGAGCTGGGGGAGAACTCAGGAGTCCGGGCTCCCGCCTTCTCCTGCTCTCACACGCCAGACCCCAGTCCCGCCCGGAACCGGGAGGAGAAACCTGGATTCTGATTCCCAGCCCCCGGCTCTGAGCCACCAGACCGGTTCCACAGGGAGAAAAGAGGAGACCCCGCCCCCTTCTCCAGTCACCGCCGGTTCTGGCTCCCTGGGAATGGCCCGGCCCGAGCTGCACAGATGCGTCCCCTAAAGCACAGGAGGGGGAGGAGGGCGTGGCCACAAAAGAGCCGCTGGCCTGTTTTTGTACCCGCCACTGAAGCGCGGACGCTTCATGCAAATCAGCCACCTGGGGTCTTGTTTATACAGAAACCCCAAGAGGTTTCTCTCCATCCGTCTGGAATAATGAGGAAAGCGTCGGTCACTGCCCTTCCCCTCCCCCTGCTGTGGCCCTGTGAGTGTGTGTGAGAGAGAGAGAGCGCGAGGGCGAGCGGGGGATTCCACCTTCTTTCTCTGTGTTGCTTATGATCTGGATTCTCCCTGAGGCCTCACTTCTCGGTGTCTCTCCCCTCTCCAAGGTGTCCTCTCCGGGATCCAGCTGGTCCCGTCCGCCCCGGCAGTGGTGGTCCCTGGCGGGGACCTGACAGTTACTTGTGCGGCATCCGGGGACTCCATCTCCACACAAGCCTGGTGAAACTGGGTGCGGGAGCTGCCCGGCCACGGGATGCAATGGGTCGGGCGCGTCCATTTCTCTGGGGGCACAAACTACGCGTCGGCCCTGAAATCCCGAGCGACCATCTCCAAGGATGACGCCAAGAACGAGTTTTACCTGCAGCTCCGCTCGCTGAGCGCTGGGGACACCGCCACTTATTACCTGCACCCGCCGGGACCCACCGTGATACGCGCCGCGACAAGATTCTCTCTAGAGAACACGACAAGGGCCAGACTGGGTCAGACCAAAGGTCCCTCTAGCCCAGTGTCCTGTCTTCTGAGAGTGGCCAGTTCGAGGTGCCCCAGAGGGAGTGAACAAAAACAAACCTGCCCGGGACAGGTCTCTGGGGAGTTTCCCTCAGTGCACGAAAGCGAGAACGAAATTTCTGTGGCTTTTCCTTTCCCCATTCTCGGCCCCCGGCTGTGAGTGTGTGTTCGGGAGCAGGAGAACTGGGGACAGGCCAGAGATTCATGGGCTGGCTCATTTCTTCCATGGTCTTGTTTCTCTGTCCCCACGTGTCCGCTCGCAGGTGCAGTTGGTCGAGTCAGGCCAGGCGCAGTGAAGCCCGGAGAGACCCTGAGCCTGACCTGCGCTGTGACCCGGTCTCTATCACTAGCAACAGCTCCGCATGGAACTGGGTCCGGCAGCCCCCCCGGACAGGGCTGGAGTGGGTAGCTCGGATATTCCCCTATGACAGGAGCAAGTGGTTTGCCGCGTCTCTTCAAAGCCGGACCAGCGTCTCTGCAGAGATCGCCAAGAACCAGGTCTCCCTGCAGCTGCAGACACCGCCCCCTGTTACTGCGCCGGACACAGTGACACAGAGCGCAGCGGGGCTGGTGCAAAAGGGGAGGCGCGTTGTCTGGAGTCACTGAGGCCAGGTCACACTCCGTCTGCATCAGAAGCGGGCAGACACTGGCCGAGGGGGATGAGGAGGGGGAAGGGAAAGGAGGCGAGTCAAGCTCCGCGGAGCCCAATCCCCTGTCTCCGAGCAGGGCCCCGCACTGAGGGTGTGACTGAGACGCTCCGCCCTGCACATTGCGCCTGGCCCGGTCTCCCACAGAGACCGGCTGAAACCAGCGTCGCTCAGAGTGCGCTGGGAGGAACAAGGGCTGGGGACAGACTGGGCAATCGGAGCTCGTCGCTGCGGGAATCGGGCGGCCATGGCTAGAGGCTGCGGGGACAAGCTCAGGAGTTTCCCTCTGTGACGGCGCGTTGGGGTTTTCCCGTCCCCTGCACCCCCGTAATGGCATGGACAGACTCCAACAGCCAGTAGAATAGAAGGAGTTTATTGCTTCTCCAGGATACAGCACAGCACAGATGTCATCTGGTTACAGGGCAGGCCTAGGATGCCTCAGCCCCCCTTGAGATGGGGGAGACTGGGACCCTAAATCCCAGCCCCCTTGCCTAGGCTCCTTCCTCCATGATCCCAGACAGAAACTAACTAACCCTCTTCCAGCCCTGCCCCCAGCCAGGGGCGGCATTCCACCTTCCTTTGTTTCTCTCCTTGGGGGGTAGGTGGTCAGACAGGTTTGAAGATCCCTTTGCATAATGACTCATCCCCTGCCCTGCTGGGCTGTGGTGCAGACAGCAGCCAGGGGAGGTCACTCACAACCCATGACCCAGCATAGCAACCAGCAAGGTACACCCCACTACGTCACACACTCCTTCCACCCGCACCCTCCTTCGGGGGCCAGAACTGACCCCAGCAGCCTGCTGCACCTGCACGCAGGTCCCAAGGTTGTGGGACAGGGCGGTTCAGCCTGCGGTTTCTTGTGAAGGGTCTTTGCGATCCTTGCGGCCAGAGGGGTTTTATGTTTTAATGAGAGTGGAGGTTCTGGAACACAACACAGAGCCTCTGGGGAAATAGCCAATCACCGAACCGCCCTGAGTTCACTCATTGCTCTAGAGGAAGGTGCTTTGTTTCATTCGCTTTGATGAGAGACCAATTTACCGAACAAACCACTTGCATGACTCTGGAGTTTCGAGGCAAGCGGAGTTTTCTGTTGACAGCCTCACTGCGTTTGCCTCTGTTGGAGAAGACCTGGCCTTTGTCTCTGTCCCAGTGTTCGGTTCCCGCGATGAGGGACCTTTAAGGAGAGAGCTTTCAAATTGGGCGTGTTTCTAGAGATAATTACCAATGACATCAAAACAAACTGCAGCTTTTAAAAAAATGATTTTGACAACTTTTGGGAAAAGTCCCTGTAGGGCAGGAGGTGACGGTGCTGCCTCAGATAACGCTGTGTGCTAACTGATGGCAACTGCTGAATGTTTTAGTGTTACGGGAAAGTAGCTATTAATGGAACAATGTCAGATTGGAAGGAGCTCTCTAGTGGGGTTCCCCAGGGATGTATTCTGAATCTGGTGGTCTTTATTATTTTTAACAATGACCTGGATGTAGCAATAAAATGTAGCAATTATAAAATGAAAGTCGTCCACCAAGCCATTTGTCACAGGAAACGGTTTATAACACTCCGGAACAATTGAGCTTCTATAAAACAGCAAAAATGAAAGGCTACTTTGGAGCTTTCAGTAAAAACCACTACATTAAACCATGGAATAAACTTAAACCACAAAAAAAAAAAAAAAAAATAAAAATTAGGTGACAACACATAAATAATACTGGCACGAACATGGAAAAATCCAATTCCTTCTTTTGTTGAACAAAGCTGTCCAGCCTCTGCAGAGACCACCAAAAATTGCCGATGCTGACTGTATTTCAAGTCGTCACGGCGGGGTACTGGGAAAAGTTTTCAATTAGCAATAATCGCACCTCGGATTAACCTCATAGGCTACGATATTGCCACTGCGCAAAGATAAACAAGCACTCCCCCAGCGCCGTCACCCCGAGCCGGCCACGGGCTCCCAGCTTAGGGCGAGGCCCGGTACCGTAGCGGGAAGCCGGGTACGCAGTGCCCAAGCACCGCTGCCTCCGGAGCCCCGGCAGCCCAGCCAGACCCAGCGGGCTTGCGGGGTTCAGCGCTTCTGTGCCGCTCAGAACCCTCAGCTGGCCGCAGAGGCCGCTGGGAGCGCGATGGAAATGTCACACTGACGTCACCAGGCGGGAGGGGTGGGGGCGGGAGAGGCTGTTACTGAAAGTCTCATTGCAGTTGAAATACTTGGAAATCACAACACCACGTGGGGGCTGCTGGGTGATTCCCGCCAGATTTTTCCGGCAGTTCGACATGGACGGAAATCAGCCCCCGCTGCGCGTGCTCAGAACAGTCGCCTCTGGGGCATCAATGCCTTGTGCTCAGCCTGGCACGGGATATGGGAGCTGAAAATCGCAGGCCGCTGGGCCACCCCGCAGACTCCTGGAGACGGACAGCACGTGCGGATTGGCCCCTGCAGTGGGGGAAGGGGAAACACCCCATGGGGGGGCGCCATTGACACACACAGCAGCTGTCCCCAGGGATCGCTGCCCCAGCGCAGCGCAGGACATTGCTCAGCCTGCCTGTGGGAAGCCATCGCGGAGGGGCTGGACACTTCCCAGGGGCGGCGCATGGGCGGTGACAAACGCAGCAGGGGCCGATCGTCATCGTGTGACTGTGGGGAAGCCCCCAGGACAGCGCGTCACCCCGAGAAGCAGCGACACAGCCCCGGACACTGACCGGGCAGCGCTTTGTCCGCCTGAGTCCCTGCCCGCCCGCATCTCGGCGCGTCCCTTCCCCGCGGGATTGACACTGACAGCAGCGGCCCCGGGATGCTCCTCGAGGACGTGACTCCAAGGCGGGGGCCCTGCGATGGGTCCCGATCCACTGTCGGAAACGTCACTGGCCGCCCCTTCCGGCGGACACGCGCGGGGATGGCCGCGCACGGGGAGCGGTTCTCACGCCAAGGGTAGCACCAACCCCATCGGACTCCGACCGCCCGTTCCCATCGGACCCGCATCTGACCAACGCCCCTTTCCCATCCCCAGCGCACCTGGCCAGCGGGTGACCGAGGGAGCGGTTCTCGGGAATGGCGTTTATAGGGAGGCGATGCAGCACTTGTGAGTTTTGGGGTGTGCGCAGAATGCACGAGCCCGTTTGTCTCTGCAAGTATCTGGGAGGAAATAAATAAATAGACACCAAACCTCCATCGTTCTCGGCATTCACTGGAATGTTACCGTGCTCCGCCAGCACCGCCCAGCACAGAATCTGATCATAACTCCTGCAACCCAACTGCAGCTCCAAACCAGGCTAAGCTGAGTGTCCCACTCCCAACCGGTCGGGTAGTGCTAGTTAATTATAAAATACAGACTCCTTGGCAGAGACCCACAGTCCATTTCCCGCAAGTGTCTCTGCATTGGAAATGACTAGAGAGATAACAGCCACAAAGGGGTGTGTGACCGGGTGGGGTCATTTATGCGGGGAATGCCCTGATCACACCTGTGCACCACTGAACTTTTCACTCCACCTGCTCCCCAGACTGACTTTAGAAGTCGGAGAGTTAGGTTAGTGGCAGATGAACAGAGTCAGGGACATTCGCGTGACAGGTTAGGAGAGAGACAAGGTCACTTCTGCAAACATTAGCAACCAGGGTCGCCGTTTTCTTACTTGCTGTGTGTGTGCTGGGAAGAATGTGCAGCAGCATCTGCCCCCCCCTGCCCGCACACATCTGCCTGCCTCCGTACCCCCCCACACACAATTCATCTCTGCCTCCTTCCTTTCTTTCTTCCCTCCCCGACATCCCTCCTCCGTAAATGTATCTGTGACGACCCGTCGGTGTCCCCTGACTCCTGCACCCCCGTAATGGCACGAACAGACTCCACCAGGTAGTAGAATAGAGGGAGTTTATTGCTTCTCCAGGATACAGCACAGCACAGATGTAATCTGGTTACAGGGCAGGCCTAGGATGCCTCAGCCCCCCTTGAGATGGGGGAGACTGGGCCCCTAAATCCCAGCCCCTGGCTTAGGCTGGTTCCTCCATGATCCCAGACAGAAAAACTAAAAAACCACTCACTTCCAGCCCTGCCCCCTGTGACGACGCGTTGGGGTCCCCTGACTCCTGCACCCCCGTAATGGCACGAACAGACTCCACCAGCCCGTAGAATGGAGGGAGTTTATTCCTTCTCCAGGATACAGCACAGCACAGCACAGCACCGATGTAATCTGGTTACAGGGCAGGTCTAGGATGCCTCAGCCCCCCTTGAGATGGGGGAGACTGGGCCCCTAAATCTCAGCCCCTGGCTTAGGCTGGTTCCTCCATGATTCCAGACAGAAACTAAACCACTCTCTTCCAGCCCTCCCCCCAGCCAGGGCAGCATTCCCCCTTCCTTTGTCTCTCTCCTTGGGGGGTAGCTGGTCAGACAGGTTGAGCATAATGACTCATCCTGTCCTTCTGGGCTGTGGTACCGATGGCAGCCAGTGGGGATTACCACAGAGCCAGCATAGAAACCAGCCAGGTACCCCCACTACGTCACAGTTCTCCCTCCGAGAGCGAACTGAGCAGGGTCACTCCACTCGTGACCTAGGGAAGTTCGGGTCCTCTGCGCATGGGAACCCGCCCTGGGGACATGGGTGCTCCCTTGACTCGGGCTGGCCGTGGCAAGGCCCCACATGAACTGGCTTCCTCTGTCCACTCGCCGCATCGCCCAGGGCGACTGGCACAGGCCTGTCCTCTGTGGTCGCACCCACCCTTCCGCTGGCCTTGATCTCTGGCCAGGGTCTCGGCCGGGCCATGAGCCCAGCGAGCCTTCTCTGACAGCCAGGGCGGCCTCCACCCCGACGCCCATCCCGGGAGGTCTTCCTCCCATAACTCTCTCAGCAAGCCCAGAGGCTCTCTATACAGGGTAGGGGCCCCTGAGCAGCTTTCTCCTGTCTTGGGCCTTCCCGCCTCTGGCAGGAGTCGCAGGACCGGCCGTACGCTGCACGGCTGCGAATATTCCCGGCCAGTAGAAGTGTTGGAGCAGCCTCAGCCGGGTGCTCCGGATCCCCGGTGGCCCGCAAAGGGATGTCGTGGCCAAATACAGCAGCTTGAGGTGATACTTTGGGGGACGACCAGCTGCCGCTGGACCCCATGCCCTCACCTTCCTGGGGGAAGCCATTCCCGAACAGGAATCCCCGCTCCCACAGGAATCTCTCCTGGCCTCCTCTCCCAGGGGCTGAGCTGCCCGGAGGCCAGCCTCATCCTCAGCCTCTGCAAGGAGGGGTCTGCCTGCACCTCAGCCTGGAATTCAGCCGCTGGGGCAGGGATCGACCTGTTCCCCACCTTTGCCTCGGTCCGGGGTCCCAGCTTGGCTGGACCCCGTGTCCACGGTGATGGGACCCTGAGGACCCTGCCAGGAGTCCTTCCTGATCCAGGTTGCCAGCCCTCGCTGGCTCTGGCTACGGGCGGTGACCTAGAGCCCGCTGGGTTTCATGGGGCCACTCCTCTAGGTCATTCCCCATCAGCACTGGTGGGCAAGTGCGGGTGCACCCCACTTCCTTGAGACCTTCCTTGGCCCCCATTTCAGATGCACCCTGGCTACAGGCACCTTAAACGGGACCCGCCTATGCCCTTCAGGGTCAGCTGCGTGTGGGGTAGTATCCGGTCTGGGGCCACTATGTCAGATCGGGCCAGCGCCACCTCCGCCCCGTGTCCCAGAAACCCGTCACCTTCCTACCATCCACCTCCAGGGTATGAGGCACTCGCCTCGCAGGGGCCATCCTGCCCCACCCGGTACACGGAGAAATCCGCCTCCCGAGGGTCAGACCTCCCAGGGGTGCACTGAGCATCCTTCCCCACTCTGAGCTGAGGTTTGCCTGCCAGCCCCTGCCTCTGGGGCAGCCTGCCCTTCCTCCAGCCCCAGCCAGTTAACCCTGGAAAGTCCCAGGTCATGGGACCTGGTGCACTGAGCCCTCTTGTGGCCTTTTTGCCCACAGCGATGGCAAGTTAGGCTTTGGGCTGTCTCTGTCCAGGCCCTGGCTGGTTCTCTGGGGCACAGACGACCTGTTCCTTGGGCTCGCCTCGTAGTTGACTCCTCCGTCGCTCAGCCGAGATCCGGTCTCTGCGCGATTCCCTTTCTCTCCGGGACTCCTGCTCACACCCGGACCGGCTCTCCGTGAACTCATCTGCCAGTCTCCCGGCCTCCTGGGGTCTCTGGTCTTCGGTCCTGAGCCACAGCCTCAATCTGGGTGGGCATGCTTCATAGAACTGCTCCATCATGAACAGCTTGAGCAGCCCCTCTGCAGTCTGGGCTCCGACTCCAGACACCCACTTGCGGCAGTATTGCGCCAGGCGGGAGGCCAGGTCCACATAGGTCTCCGTGGCCCCTTCTGCAACTCCCGAACTTCTTCCTGTACATCTCGGGGTCAGCCCGAACTTGTGCAGCAGGGCGTCCTTGACTTGGTTGTAATCCCCTGGCTGTAGGTCCTCCAGCTGATTGAGCACCCCGGCAGCCTCCTGGTTCAGTGCGGGGATGAGCTCCTGCAGCCAGTCAGCTGGGGGACCTGCAGTCCACAGGCCCTCTCAAAGGAGCTGAGGAGCCCGTCTATGTCTCCCATGTCCTTCAATTGGGCCACCACGAGCTTCTCCAAGCGTCTGGCCGCCCTGGGTCCTTGGGGCCCGTCCGCACTCGGCGCAGCCAGGGCCCCGCCGCTTCTCCGCTCTGCCATGGCCAGCTCATGCTGCCGCTGCTCTCTACGGTCCTGGACTTCCAATTCCTTCATCTGCAGCTGGATTTCTAGCCGCCTCAGCTCCGAGGGGTTGGACCCACCCCCCCGGGTGGACTACGGCTTGCAGTGCTCCCCTGGGAGGCAGTCCGGTCTCTTCGGCGGCCTCCAGCGCTCCGCCCCTCTCCGAGCCTGACACGCCCCAGTGGGGGTCTGGCTGTTCCCACGGGGACAGGATCCCAGCCCTGTGGCTGGTCATTCTCTTCCAGCCGGGCAATCAGCTGGGCCTTGGTTGCGCTCCGCACAGGCAAGCCCTCTCTGCACAGCTTCACCAGCTCTGCCTTCAGCAGTTGGGTATAGGCCATCTCCCGCTGGTCCTCGGTGCAGACTCACCAGTCTAGTGCTGCTGCGCCCCACGATTCTCAGGAACCGCTTGCTCTGTTTCCAGCACGCCTGGTTCCATGGCTCTTGCTTCTACTGCGCCTAGTCACTCGCAGCTGGATGCTCCATCCACGGGTGCAGTGCATCCCACCCTGACACCAGTGTGACGACGCGTTGGGGTCCCTGACTCCTGCACCCCGTAATGGCACGAACAGACTCCACCAGCCCGTAGAATGGAGGGAGTTTATTCCTTCTCCAGGATACAGCACAGCACAGCACCGATGTAATCTGGTTACAGGGCAGGTCTAGGATGCCTCAGCCCCCCTTGAGATGGGGGAGACTGGGCCCCTAAATCCCAGCCCTGGCTTAGGCTGGTTCCTCCATGATCCCAGACAGAAACTAAACCACTCTCGTCCAGCCCTCCCCCCAGCCAGGGCAGCATTCCCCCTTCCTTTGTCTCTCTGCCTGGGGGGTAGCTGGTCAGACAGGTTGAGCATAATGACTCATCCCCTGTCCTTCTGGGCTGTGGTACTGATGGCAGCCAGTGGGGGTTACCACAGAGCCAGCATAGAAACCAGCCAGGTACCCCCACTACGTCACACCCCCATCCAGGGCTTCACCCCCCTTCTTCCCATTGTTCCGCTCCCTGGGAGATACTGGTCAGACAGGTTTGAAGCCCCCTTTGCATAATGACTCATCCCCTGTCCTGCTGAGCCGTGCTGCAGACAGCAGACAGTGGAGGTCACTCACACTACGTCACAGTATCTGCACTTGAACTTTTCTTTCTTTCTTTCTTTCTTGGAAAAAAAATGTCCACCCCAGCCATTCAGGGAGAGTTCCCAGTTGCGTTTCCTCCGCTTTCCTTTTTCTTCCTGCTGACAGGAGGTTGGTTGGGGAAATCTCTTTGCTCTGAGCTGATCTGGCCTCGCTGCACTGTTAGGAATCCGCTTCCCCTTTTTGTGTGAGTCCCTGCTGGGCTCTGTGTCACTGTGCAGCCTGATGCAGTAATAGGTGCCGCTGTCTCCGGCTTCCAGGCCTCTCATTTCCAAATACACCTCGCCCTTCGACATGTCCCTGGAGATGCTCAAGCGGCTTTTCAGGGACGCGTGGTAATTAACTTGTCATCACCCCATAACACAGTGGACAACCACTCCAGTCCTTTCCCGTGGGCTGTCGGATCCAGCCCACTCCAATGCCGCTAGTGGTGAGAGAGAATCCGGACACGGAGCAGGTGAGGCTCAGGGTCTGTAAAGCTTCACCTGGGCGGCTCCGGGCTGCCGCAGTGTCACCTGGGAGCGGCCACCTGCAAAGAGCCAGGAGAAACCTCAGCCAGAGCGCGGGGCGCGGCGGACTCCGCGGGGGCAGAGACAGCTCGCGCCTAGGAACTTACCTGCTGCCAGGGCACAGAGCAGGAGAGACGGGAGCAGGAATTTCATTTCCCCGCTGGGCAGCCGGACAGACACAGGCTCCGAGATCCGGAGGAGCGACACTGGCTGGGCGTTGGGAGGGCCACGGGACGAGAGGACGGAAATAGTCTGTGCTAGAGAGAAACAAAACCCTTGTTTGCATAGCGCGCGCGGCATGCAAAGCAGGGGCCAGTTCGTTCGCTCTTTAGTGCCCAGAGATGTGATGGAGAAACCAGAGACTCTCTGGGGAACGAGCCACAGGTGCCCCGAACCGGCAGATTCCTAAGCGCGTGTCCTTGCAATGACAGGGGGACATGGAAATGCGGTTACTTCTCCGCACAGGAAGCAAAGGCGGTGCCCGAAGCGGGATTTGAACCCACGGCTGAGTTCGGAGACAAGAACGCGATGAGGGGACAGAGAGGCCCTGGAGTGGGCCGCTTTGTTAGATCATTCCCCGCCCTGACAGCGGCCCGGGCAGTTTCTTTCGACCTTCGTTTTCTTAAATGTTTGCGTTACGGGGGGGTGGCCAACATCCAAGCCAGGCCCAGATGTGAGTGGGGGTGGGGAGCTTGCAGCTTGGACCAGAACTTCCCAGAGGGTAGGAGTACCACGCGGTTTTGGTCAGACCATCGTCCTGCCGACAAGAGAGATACAAAGGAACAGAAACAAGCAACGAGCCCAACCCAGCAGGGAAATAAACTGCTCGGTTGTGTCTACATTGGCACCCCTTTCCGAAAAAGGGATGCTAATGAGACACTTCGGAATTGCAAATCCGCGGGGGATTTAAATATCCCCCGCATCATTTGCATTTACATGGCTGCCGCTTTTTTCTGGCTCGGGGTTTTGCCGGAGAAAAGCGCCAGTCTAGACGCCATCTTGCGGAAAATAAACCCTTTTCCGGAAGATCTCTTATTCCTACTTTCAAGTAGATCTCTTATTCCCCTTTCAAGTAGGAATAAGAGATCTTCCGGAAAAGGGTTTATTTTCCGCAAGATCGCGTCTAGACTGGCTCTTTTCTCCTGCAAAACCCCGAGCCGGAAAAAAGCGGCAGCCATGTAAATGCAAATGCCGCGGGGGATATTTAAATCCCCCGCGGATTTGCAATTCCGAAGTGTCTCATTAGCATCCCTTTTTCAGAAAGGGGTGCCAAGGTAGACACAGCCTCTGGGTTTCAGGAGACTCCGGTCTCTGCTCGAATGAGTCTCTAATTACAATTGCAAGAGCAATTGCAGTTCCCATGTCCCACTGTGAGTTTCGCCCTGAATTCCTAGCAGGGCCTGCTCTAGGTTTTTTGCCACCCCAAGTGTGACGTAGTGGGGGTACCTGGCTGGTTTCTATGCTGGCTCTGTGGTAACCCCACTGGCTGCTATCAGTACCACAGCCCAGAAGGACAGGGAATGAGTCATTATGCTCAACCTGTCTGACCAGCTACCCCCAGGAGAGAGACAAAGGAAGGGGAATGCTGCCCTGGCTGGGGGCAGGGCTGGACGAGAGTGAGTTAGTTTCTGTCTGGGATCATGGAGGAACCAGCCTAAGCCAGGGGCTGGGATTTAGGGCCCAGTCTCCCCCATCTCAAGGGGGGCTGAGGCATCCTAGGCCTGCCCTGTAACCAGATGACATCTGTGCTGTGCTGTGCTGTATCCTGGAGAAGCAATAAACTCCCTCCATTCTACGGGCCGGTGGAGTCTGTTCGTGCCATTACGGGGGTGCAGGAGTCAGGGGACCCCAACGCGTCGTCACACCAAGCAAAACATTTTTGGCCGCCCCCGCTTTTTTGACAGAGGCATGAGTGGAGTGGGACTGCGGATTTGCTTTGCTGGTGCTTACAGCCGGCCCTGCACTAAGGGCAGGCGGAGGACACCCGGCTCTGTGGCACGGGAGCGGATCGCCAGGTGGGATCCCCAGGGCACGTGTCACCGATCCCGCTCCCCGCCATTGCCCTGGTGGCACCTTCTTCCCTGCCCCCGGGACCCATGTAGCCCCCCTCGGGCTGAAACGCTCCGCTCTGTCTAAGGCCTCTGGGCTCCACACGGGCCTGGAGTGCGAGTTTGTGTCCCGCAGTGCACGGGGCTCAGCCCGAGGATCTCACGGTCCCGTCTTGCACCGTGTGGCCAAAGCTTAGAACTGACAAGTGGCGCAAGGGGGAGCTGGGAGGCCCCTGCCACGCGAGGCAGCCCAGACCCTCCCGTGCGATGCAGGGGGCTGAGGCAGGTCGCGTCTCGCAGCCCAGATGCTGCCCGCTGTTGGGCTGAGCTGCTGTCTGGGTCGATGCGGTGATTTGCGGTAGGTTGGGGTTCCCCTGATAGGGGAGCAGGGCCCCGCACACTAGTTGGACTGCAGGTTTCGGAGAGAGACACGTGAGTTGCGAGCCCTTCTGCTCGCTTCGAGACTCCGGGAAGTGGCGCTGCGAGCCCCTCTGTGCTCAGCCCGGACATTTGGCGTCTGGGATCCGATCGCGCTTTGAAGATCCCTGACGCCTGGGTGTCTCCTCCCCCCGCATTCCGGCTCCCCTCCGTGTGGAATCCCCGTTCCCCAGATGGGCTCTGCGGTGGGGGGCGGCATAAAGAGAGGCCGGATCTCCCTGTCTTGCCCAGGCTGCACTGCAGGGGCTGCTCACAGGCACTATCCCATTACTGAGCAGCATGGGGGCTTTGACCTGCTACGTTACCGACCTGGGCCGGTTTGCCCCTCCTTAGGCAGCCTGGGGACCTCTGGTTCCCCAGGGACCCCCATGTCGATGCTGCCCTCAGTGCGGACACCCGCTCGGCACAGCCTCTTGCAGGCCCGAACTCCTGAGCTCAAGTGATCCACCGACCTCAGCCTCCCCGGGCGCTGGGATCACAGGCACCCTCCACGGGGCCCGGCTGATTTTGTGGGCTCAAGGCTCCAGCTTCAAGCTCTGCGGTCTGAGGCGCAGTCCAGAGCTGGCGCCAGGGAGCTGGGCTAATGCCGCTCCCCGCACATGATCCAAGGGGCGGGGGATCCCTTGTCCCTCCATATAGGACCCCGGGTGTTTCGGGGGCTCCATTCCCATCGGTCAGACTGGGCGCACTGGGGGGAGAGGGGACCTGCCCAAGCCGGACACACACGGGGTTCTTTTCCGAGCGCTGCTGGAGGCTGAGGCTGGAGGTGTCTGCAGTTCGGGGGGGCCCTGCTGGGCCACGTTCGGCCTTGACACAGTCACTGCTGGGAAGTTTGAGGGCCGGGGAGAGGGGAACTGGATCAGAAATGGAGCAGGTCAGAGCTCTGGGCAGGGCGCACTGAGAGCGGGGCGCCCCTGGGACTAGCTGGAGCCCAGCCAGACCCGGTCTGTGTTGATACCGCCCTGCGCCCCATTCTCAGGGCTGGGCCCAACCCATGGCCCCTGTTCCAAGGGGAATGCCAAGGGAGATGCCAATACCACATGGCGCCTGCTCGGTTCCACCGGGCAGAGAGTTCAAGTTGCAGCCTGGAGCCTTTAGTAGCCAGCCCTGCGCCGTGGACGGTGCCTGTGATCCCAGCGCCCGGGAGTCTGAGGCCCACGGATCACTTGAGATCAGGAGTTTTGGGCTGCAGGGGGCTATGCCGAGCAGTTGTCCGCACTCAGCGGGCCGAATGCTGCCCCTAGAAATATGCTGTCCCAAGCAGGTGCTTGCTTTGCTGGTGCTTAGAGCCGGCCCTGCTCCCCGCTGCACCTCCAGCTGGTCCCGGGCCTGCTCCACAGCACGAGCCCGGCTTGCCAAGGGCACTCCCAAGTGTCATGGGTCAGTTCGGTGCAGCAGGTCGCTGCCGGGAAGGGAAAAGGGCTTCCATCCCAAATCCCTCCCAGCGCGCCGGGAAATCTGCCTTCCCCAGAGGGGTCCAGCCCAATGTCTCCGTGGGACACGGCCCCTCCCCTCACACTGAGCCACTGACCGGCGCTGAGTGTTCCCTGTGCACATGGGAGGGGGCTCCAGAGATCACTCCCCCCATCACCATGAGAGTCACCAGCCCCTCAGTCCCTGCGTAAGGAAACTCAATCGCCGCAGGGAGCTGCTCGTTCCTCCAGGGCTCCCAAAGTGTAAGGAGGGTCCCAGAGTCGCCTGCCCGAAGCTGCACAGACACCCAGGCCGGGGCAGTCTGACTCCTGCACCCGGAGACCCAGGAGTCAGTCAGATCCCTGGCAGGAGAGTGTGGGTCTCTTATAAGGATAAAACTATGCAAATGAGGATGCCAGTTCCCTTTTTAAATCTGTGCCTCTCTCTGCGCAGCTTGCACACGGCCAGACAATCCGCAGCCCCTGGGTCTGGGCAGTGACCAGCCAGTCCCTGAGAACTTTGCCCTCCAGCACCAGGGACAATGAGAGTTTGGCTCTTTCTCTTTTTCGCTGTCGCGGCTTTGGAAGGTATTTTCTTGCTTTGCACCATCGGCAGAGTTAGAAAAATGAATGATAAGTTATCACCCAGCGAAGGAGTTTGTGAAGCTGATTCCTTCCATCCAGAAACTTTGCTGTGTAATTGCACGAGTGTACCTACTGGTGTCTAGTAGGAGCTCTCAAGGTCTGCAACTAATATTTCTAACCTGTCTTGGTTCGCAGGTGCCCGGTCCCAGGTGCAGCTGGTGGAGTCCGGAGGATGTGAAGAAGCCCGGAGACTCTCTGCGCCTCTCCTGAAAAGCCTCCGGCTTCACCCTCAAGCAACGAGCATATGCATTGGCTTCGACAGGCTCCTGGCAAAGGACTTGAATGGGTCGCTTATATCATACCAGTGGGGGTAGCACATATTACCTTGATTCCGTGAAAGGCCGATTCACTATCTCCAAAGATAATTCCCAGAGCACGTTGTACCTGCAAATGACCGGCCTGAAGCCCGAGGACACCGCCCGCTATTACTGTGCCAGAGACACAGTGACACGAAACCGGTTTGTGATCATGCAAAAACTCAGGCTGAGGAATCACCCTTCCCCGGCAGCCGCGAGGGGCAGCAGAGACACACGAACCGCTCCTGGCTGGGCCAGGATCCGGCACCTGGGTGAATGTAACCAGGGCCGGTTCTAGGTTTTGCCACCCCAAGCAAAAAAATTTTGGACGCCCCACGGCCCCTCTTTTGTGTTGGTTTTTACACATGTTTTCACTTTACAATTTTTTTTATTGTTTAAAATTTTTAAAAAAATGAAAACAGAAAATGTGTAGTTAGTGAAATAAAACAATTTCCTACTAGTGTACTCGTTTAATTTTAACAAAATGACAGTTACCAAAACCAAATTGATAGACCGGAGAGGGAGGTCCAAAAGCCATGCTTACAGAAAATGGGCTAATAAGGAGATGTCCTGTGGCACCTTATAGCCTAGCTGATTTATTGGAGCACAAGCTTTGGTGGGCAAAAGACTCACTTTTGCCCACGAAAGCTTATGCTCGAATAAATCTGTTATGTCTATAAGGTGCCACAGGATTTTTGGTTGTTTATGCAGGTTCAGACTAACAGGGCTACCCTTCTGATTATAAGCTAATAAGGATTGTGAAACCTATTATGTCACATATATTGGTAAACTCCTTGGGGGAGACTATATGGATTTTCCATACCTGGTACATACAATGCCCAATAGAGAACACGATGGGGCAATGTCTACACTGCAGGCTTTTTGCGCAAGGACAGCTGTTCTTGCGCAATAACTTGCTGGGTGTCCACACTGCCGGAGACTAGCTGGTTTATCTTCTCCTTTAAAAGAGTGTGTAGCGGTTTTAGCTGGAAGGTTCCCTAGACTGCTTAGGTGTGTTTTCTTCTAACCAGCTCTTAATCATTCGCAGGAGGAGTGATTTTTTTTAACGAAGGGAATCGGCTTGCCTAGCAACCTTTTCCAGGTTGTGTAAGTCTGGAGAATATTTGGGCTTTTACTTCCGAACTCCGAGTAGTGAGAGAAAAAGGAACTCGGGGGTCCTACGACCTGGGTGTGTCCTGGGAGCCATAAATCTGTGTGCACCAGAGCAGAAAGCTCCTCTCTCTCTCTCTCCTTCGCTCCCTACGAGGCTGGGGATTCACTTTCACCCAAAGCAGCTCTGTGCCGATACAGAAGGAAGGGCTGGGAGGAAGATGATGTTCCTGCTGAGGCTGAGCGCCCTGTATTTACACGGGACTTTGACTTCTCTTTCGTTCCCTTGCATCCCACCTCAACTTTCCCGCCTTTGTCTAGGGAAGTAGGAGTCAGGACTGCGTGGGTGCCTGGCCGCTATTCGCTGTCATCTGGCAAAGAGCCGCTAGCCTTTCATTCACACACAAAACTGGTTTGGAATTGACTGCAGCATGTCGGGGACTCCAAACCCAAAAATAAAACCTGCCCTCTCTTAACCCCCCCTCCCATTTTTCTCTGCTGCTGCTTTCCCGACTGGAGGGACCCGCGGCGGAGGATAGCAGGGAGGAGCGGCTGCGATCGCAGCTCTCCCAGCGGAGCAGGCGATGGCTGTCTCCAGATGCTGATCGCCCAAGCACTTGCCGGGCACCGGGCAGGAGGCGCCTGTAGCGGCGGCGGCAGCAATGGGAGCCGGCTCCTGAGGGGGAATGTAGAGGAGCCCGGGCAGGTGGCACCCGCGGCGTGGGGCCCATGCGGTGAGAGCGCCGGGCCGCGGGTGCCCCTTGGGTGCATTTGCGGCCGGAAGAGCCCCAGGAGGGTCTCCCTTGTCCCTGGCGCTCGGGGCCCGCCGAGCCCCTGAACTCCGCTCCAGTGAGCCGGGAGCCGGCTTCTAGGAGCAGTCACCATGGCGGACGCCCGCCCCGCCGGGCTCAGCGTCACCAGCAGCAGCCGCTCTTCTGGAAACGCCCCAGCAGGGGCCTTGCCTCGGGGCTGCCGTCGCAGAGCTCCCAGCGCTCCGGGGCTCCCCGCCTGCTCCTCCTCGGGCCGGAATGCCGCCCCTGGCACTGTGCCGCTCCAAGCATCTGCTTGTTTTGCTGGCGCCTAGAGCCGGCCCTGCACGTGGCTAAGGGCTGTACAATAGGGCGGGGCTAATCGCTCAGAGGCTGATGCGCAGGGGGACGCAGGGCCGGGCTGCGGAGGGGTCGGGAGTACGAAGGACACTGAAGGGCTCCCCCCGAGACAGGGCCCGATGCTTCCCTGGGCCGCCTGTGAAATCCCCGCCCTAAATTAGGCGTCACCTGAATTGCAATGGGCGGGTTTGTATAATTGTGTCCAGCCAGGGGACGGTGGTGGTGGTGGGGGGATGGGCGATCCCTTCGCTTCTCCCTTGGGGAAAAGTATCTTCCGAATCCGCCACCCAGGCGCTGCGCGCCCATCCCGAGGGCCCGTCCGAGCCCAGCTCTGTAAGGCCAGGAAACATCCCCCCACATCACCCGGGGAAGGAGCGTGTCTCTTATAAGGCTGGACGTATGCAAATGAGAGAGTCAGTGTCCTCTTTAAATCTGTCCCTCCCTCTGCCCAGGTTGCACCCGCAGAGACAATCGGCAGCCCCTGTGTCTGGGCAGGGACCAGCCAGTCCGCTCAAAGGTCCTTGAATAGCAGAAAAATGAAAAAGTTTCTCCTTTTGCTTTTCGCCGTAGCCGCTTTCCCAGGTATTTTCTACGGGAAGAGTTGCGATAATATTGTGTTATCGCTGCTTTAATCCCCCGTATTAACACCCGGTCTTTATTCCCAGGTGCCCGGTCCCAGGTGCAGCTGGTGGAGTCCGGAGGGGATGTGAAGAAGCCCGGAGACTCTCTGCGCCTCTCCTGCAAAGCGTCCGGCTTCACCTTCGCAGACTACTGGATGAGCTGGGTCCGGCAGGCTCCCGGAAAGGGGCTGGAGTGGGTCGCTGCTATCAACTACGGTGGGAGTACTATATACTACCTTGATGCCGTGAAAGGCCGATTCACCATCTCCAGGGACAACTCTAACAACCTGCTGTCCCTGCAAATGACCGGCCTGAAGCCTGAGGACACCGCCCGCTATTACTGTGCGAGACACAGTGAGGAGAAGCCTGTCTGAGCCCAGACACAAACCTCCCTGCAGTGATCAGCGAAGCTGTTTGGCTGGGGGCGCCAAGTTCTATGCATGAAATGAAACTGAGTTCTGAGAGAGGCTGAACAGCAAACCCTTTCACTGTCGTTCATCCTCTGCCTTGAGGGGCGGCAGCCTCTGACAGGGCCAGTGTCTGGGACCGATATCAGGCGGTTCCACCTGGCACAGACTACAGCTCTCTTCCAGAGCCGGGTCACTGTCTCCACTGGCCCTCCAAGAACCTGCAGCCCTGCTGGCAGCGGCGGCATCGCACCCTATAGCTGTGGTGGAGAGACACACCGCGACACAGAGCGCAGCGGGATCCAGCCAAAAGGAGGAGGATTCTCAACAGATTTTCCGGCCTCCAGCCTGTAATTTGCCTGTCCAGGAGCTGGCGCCGCATTTTATCAGGTGGAAGTGAAGGAAAGCGCGCGGTTTCCATTTCCAACCCCTCCTGGGGAAAGATTTGTATCTTGACACGGGACCTCTGTGAAGAACCTGCAGCCTGTAGCCCCGCAACTCCAGGGCAGTGTCACTGCTGCGGCACCGCGCAACACGGCCCAGTTCTGAGCAAACCCCAGTCAGCGAAAGCTGGGATGGTCAGGGCTGGATTTGAGCAGATCCATCAATCAAGGAGCCTCCACCCGTGTGGAGATCCACACCAGCCCGTCAGCTGCTGAGGGGGAGGCTCAGCAGGAGGCTCACAACCCAAAAGGGAAATTTGCACAAGGATAAACAGCCCAGCTGCGGCCCGCCTCACTTGACTCTCTCTGGGCTGACCCTGAGGCCGGTTGTGGGACCAGAGGCAGAGACCAGTGGAGCCGGTTGGTGCTCAGAGAGAGACCCTGGGCAGGTGGGATCCGATCCCATTGGTGAGGGTCAGTGGTCACTGGAGCAGAGGGGTGCTTGCTGCTGCTCACTTTTAGCGTCCATGGGGGTGACTGGCCCAGACTCTGTTCAGCGAAGGCGGCCCGGCCTTTCACTAACTCCACCCTGAAGCCAACTCCCCGCTTGCCCGCCATGGAGGGTCTGGCTTCCGGGAGTGACGCGGCCCTGCAGGCGCTCCATGGCCGAGGCGGTCCGACAGATTGAGGGCTGAGACAGGAATTCTCAAAGGAGCCCAGTGACGTGGGGGCCTGAATCCGCTCCGCAGCCTCGCTACTCCCGGGCACTTACCCGTCCCAGCCTGCCTGTGGGGCGAATGCAGCCCGAGAGGAGACCGGCGTCAGCAAACCACTGACCCCGCAGGCCCCGAAAGCCGCATCCCCATCGGCCTCAGTCTCCAGCCAAAGGGTCTCTCGGCGGATCCTCCTGGAGCCAGTCGGGCCCTGGTCTGTCAGCGCATGCGCTGTGCCCGGCGCTGGAACCCAGGAGGGGCGGAGCCCACACGGGCTGGTTGCTCTCTATTACAGACACATTCTATGGCGGGCGCTGCGGCGCAGCGCGGAACAACGCCCGGCCCTCTCTGACTTCCGAGCAGGCTTTCGTTTGCACCGGGCAGAGGGTTTCACTTATAAGGGGCATAGGAGACGGGTTTGCCAAAGGTCCTCTGCACAGACCGGTGATCGACAATCCCCAACCGCCCTGCTCAGTCTGTGCAGCAGCCAACGCCCCTGAGTTGCCTCCCGCACCAGGAGAAATGAGACTTTAGCTCCATTAAGCCTCCTTATAGCCGCTCTGGCAGGTAGCTAAGCAAGTGCACTGGACAGCAATAATGTCCATGCTGCCCAGGCCGGTCCCAGCAGTTAGTGGAGTCTGGTGAGGACGTGAAGAAGGGCGACTCTCTGCGCCTTCCGCAAAGCCTCCGGCTTCACATTGCAGCTACGAGATGAGCTGGTTCGGTCAGGTTCCTCGAAGAGGCTGGAGTGGGTCCATATTTATTCTGATGGGAGCCACCAAGTTTACCCAGACTCACTCAAAGGGCGATTCACCATCTTTAGGACAACTGCAACAACCTGCTGCACCTGCAACTGACCACCTGAAGCCTGAGGACCGCCCGCTTTAAGTGCCGGGTACACAGCGAGCAGAAAGCTGCTCAGCCCAGAACACAAACTGAGCTGCAGCGAGCCGCTCTGCCAGCCCTGAGGGGGCAGCAGCGACTCGCAGTTCCAGGCTGTTCTGTCCGGTCAGTGCAGAGATCAGTGTGAAAGGAGGTCGGTGCCCAGAGCAGCAGCTGAATATTTAGGAATTCGCTGTGTTCTAGGGGCATGCAATATATTCCTTTGGGTCTCCTACAGCCAGTGCAGTGAGAGCAGAGTGCAAAGTGCAGCCAGAGAAAACAGAAGAACATGATAAGAACGGCCAGACTGGGTCAGACCAACGGTCCATCTAGACCAGTATCCTGTCTACCCACTGTGACGTAGTGGAGGTACCTGGCTGGTTTCTATGCTGGCTCTGTGGTAACCCCCACTGGCTGCCATCGGTACCACAGCCCAGAAGGACTGGAGATGAGGCATTATGCAAAGAGGGTCTCTCAACCTGTCTGACCAGCTACCCCCAAGGAGAGAGACAAAGGAAGGGGAAATGCCCCTGGCTGGGGCAGGGCTGGAAGAGAGTGGGTTAGTTTCTGTCTGGGATCATGGAGGAACCAGCCTAAGCCAGGGGCTGGGATTTAGGGGCCCAATCTCCCCATCGCAAGGGGGCTGAGGCATCCTAGACCTGCCCTGTAACCAGATTACATCGGTGCTGTGCTGTGCTGTATCCTGGAGAAGGAATAAACTCCCTCCATTCTACGGGCTGGTGGAGTCTGTTCGCACAGGGGTGCAGGAGTCAGGGGACCCCAACGCTGTCACACTGGTGTCAGGAGGATGCACTGCACCCCGTGGATGGAGCATCCAGCGGCGAGTGACTAGGCGCAGTAGAAGCAAGAGCCATGGAACCAGGCGTGCTGGAAACAGAGCGCGGTTCCTGAGAATCGCGCAGCAGCACTAGACTGGTGAGTCTGCACCGAGGGACCAGCGGGAGATGGCCTATACCCAACTGCTGAAGGCAGAGCTGGTGAAGCTGTGCAGAGAGAGGGGCTTGCCTGTGCGGAGCGCAACCAAGGCCCAGCTGATTGCCCGGCTGGAAGAGAATGACCAGCCACAGGGCTGGGATCCTGTCCTCGTGGGGAACAGCCAGACCCCACTGGGAGCGTGTCAGGCTCGGAGAGGGGCGGAGCGCTGGAGGCCGCCGAAGAGACCGGACTGCCTCCCAGGGAGCACTGCAAGCCGTAGTCCACCCAGGGGGTCCAACCCTCGGAGCTGCGAGAAATCCAGCTGCAGATGAAGGAATTGGAAGTCCAGGACCGTAGAGAGCAGCGACAGCATGAGCTGGCCATGGCCGAGCGGAGAAGCGGCAGGGCCCCAACTGCGCCGAGTGCAGATGAGCCCCAAAGGCCCGGGCGGCCAGATGCTTGGAGAAGCTCGTGGTGGCCCAATTGAAGGACATGGGCGACATAGACGGGTTCCTCAGCTCCTTTGAGAGGGCCTGTGGACTGCAACGGGTCCCCAGCTGACTGGCTGCAGGAGCTCATCCTGCACTGAACCAGGAGGCCACCGGGTGCTCAATCAGCTGGAAGACCTACAGCCAGGGATTACAACCGAGTCAAGGAGGCCCTGCTGCACAAGTTTGGGCTGACCCCGAGATGTACAGGAAGAAGTTCCGGGCGTGCAGAGGAGCCACGGAGACCTATGTGGATCTGGCCTCCCGCCTGGCGCAATACTGCCGCAAGTGGGTGTCTGGAGTTGGAGCCCAGACTGCAGAGGAACTGCTCAAGCTGATTATGATGGAGCAGTTCTATAAAGTGCACACCCAGCCTGAGGCTGTGGCTCAAAGACCGAAGTCCGGAGAACCCCAGGAAGCGGGAGGCTGGCGGATGAGTTCACAGAGAGCCGGTCCAGGTGTGAACGGGAATCCCGGAGGGAAAGGGAATCGCAGCAGAGACCGGTTCTCGGCTGAGCGCGGAGAGAGGCACCTCCGAGGCGAGCCCCAGGACCAGGACCACTCATCGGTGCCCCAGAAAACCAGCCAGGGCCGGGCGGAGCCGACCCAAGCCCAGAACCTAACTTGCCATCGCTGTGGGCAACGAGGCCACAAGAGGGCTCAGTGCACCAGGCACAAGAACAGGTCCCATGACCTGGGACTTTCCAGGGTTAACTGGCTGGGGCTGGAGGAAGGGCAGGCTGCCCCAGAGGCAGGGGCTGGCAGGCAAACCTCAGCTCAGAGTGGGGAAGGATGCTCAGTGCACCTCCTGGGAGGTCTAACCTCTGGAGGAGGATTCCTCCGTACCGGGTGGGGCAGGGCGACCTCTGGAGCGACTGCCTCACCCTGGAGGTGGATGGTAGGAAGGTGACAGGTTTCTGGGACACGGGGCGGAGGTGACGCTGGCCCGACCCAACGAGTGGCCCCAGACCGTATGCTGCCCAACACTCAGCTGACCCTGAGGGCATAGATGGCACCCCATTTAAGGTACCAGTAGCCAGGGTGCATCTGAAATGGGAGGCCAAGGAGGGCCCCAAGGAAGTGGGGTGCACCGCACTTGCCCACCGAGGTGCTGATGGGGAGCAACCTAGAGGAGTGGCCAGACGGACCCCACAGGACCCTGGTCACCACCCGTAGCCAGAGCCAGCAGGGGCTGGCAGCCCGAACTCGAGGAGGTTCCCAACCGGGGCCCAGGGCCCTGTCCCAGCAGACATGGAGTCGGACCTAGGCCGTGGGGAACACGCCCTGTCCCAGCCCCAGCCGCTGAATTCCAGGCGGAGGTGCGGGCGGATCCTCCTTGCAGGCCCTGAGGGACCGGGCCGACCTGGGCACAGCTCAGCCCCTAGGAGATTGCCAGGAGAAGTTCCAGTGGAGAGGGGATTTCTGTACCGGGAATGGCTTCCCCGGGAAGGTAGGAGAGTGGGGCTCGGCAGCTGGTGGTCCCGCAAAGGTATCGCCAAGCTGCTATACCTGGCCCATGACATCCGCTCGGGACACCAGGGGATCCGGACGCCGGCTGAGGCTGCTCCAAAACTTCTACTGGCCGATATTTGCGTGCAGAGGTACTGCCGGTCCTGCGACTCCTGCCAACGGGTGGGAAGGCCCAAGATAGGAAGAAAGCTGCGTGAGGCCCCTACCCATCATAGAGGAGCCTTTCCAGAAGGTGGCGATGGATATTGTGGGGCCCTTCAACAGAGCGACCCGGACGGGAAGAAGTACATCCTGGTGGTGGTGGACTTTGCCACCACACCCGAGGCCGTGGCCCTACCTCTATTGAGGCAGACACGGTGGCAGACGCACTGCTGACCATTTTCAGCAGGGTGGGGTTCCCAGGAGGTTCTCACGGACCAGGGATCCAACTTCATGTCGGCCCTGCTCCGGTGCTTGTGGGAGAAGTGTGGGGTCCAGCACACCTGGGCCTCGGCGTATCACCCCAGACCAACGGGTTGGTGGAGAGGTTCAATGGGACTCTGAAGCAGATGCTAAGGACCTTTATGCACAAACACCCGCAGGACTGGGACAAGTACCTACACCACCTGCTGTTTGCATACAGGGAGGTGCCCCAGGAGTCCACGGGTTCTCACCGCTCGAGCTGTTATATGGGAGGCGAGTGAGGGGCCCCTGGACTTACTGAGAGACGAGTGGGAGGAAGGTCTCCCGGAGGGGGAGCCGGTTGTGGACTACATCCTGACGCCCGGGAAAGACTTTCCGAGCTCATGGGCCTGGCCTGGCCAGAGAGAACCTGAGCAGGGCCCAGAGGAAGCAGAAGGTCTGGTACGACCGCAATGCAGGCCCGGCCTATGCTACCGGGACCAGGTGATGGTCCTACCCCGCGGAAGAACAAGCTGCAAGCCGCCTGGGACGGCCCCTTCAAAGTTGTTACAGCTGAACGAGGTGAACTACGTGGTGCTGACGGCCGGACACGCCCAGCGGTGTATCACGTTAAGATGAAGCCGCATTGGGACAGGGAGAACTTGGTGCTGGCCGTGTGTAAGGCCTGGGAGGAGCAGGGGAGGATCCTGGTGGGCCTGTTCCGGAACCGGAGGACTCTTCGCTGGAGTCAATTTCTTCGGACCAGCTCACCCGCCCAGCAGGCCGAGATCCAAGAGGTGCTGCGCCCTCCAGCAGCTGTTCTCCGACAAGCCTGGTCTCACCAACCTGGCTGTCCACCGGTGGAGACGGGCACTCACCCCGGTGCGCTGCTCCCGTTCAGGGTCACGGGAAAACAGCCCAGGACCTGGAGAGAGGTCGAGGCCATGTTGGCCCTGGGGTGATCCAGCCGTCCTCCAGCCCCTGGGCCTCTGTGCTGGTTCCCAAGAAGGACGGGTCGATCCGGTTCTGCGTGGACTACCGAAGCTCAACGCCATCTCGGTGTCTGACGCCACCCGATGCCAAGGCCCGACGAGCTCCTGGACAAGCTGGGGAGCTCACCTCACCACCCTGGACCTCACCAAGGGCTACTGGCAGGTGCCAGACCAGGAGGCCAGACTGCCATCACCGCTGCGGCTCTATGAGTTCCTGGTCCTGCCCTTCGGCCTCAAAGGGGCGCCTCCACCTTCCAGCCTGGTGGACCAGCTGCTGAGGGGAATGGAGAACTATGCCCCAGCATACATAGATGATATCTGTATCTTCAGCCAGTCCTGGGAGGACCACGTGGCCCAGGTCAGCCAGGTACTGGATCAGCTGAAGGAGGCTGGGCTGACCGAAAGGCAGGGTTGGAATGGCCAAGTGTCCTACCTGGGCCATAAGGTGGAGCTGCTTGAAGCCAGAGCCGGCCAAAGTGGGGGCCATCAGAGACTGGCCTGTACCCCAGACCAAGAAGCAGGTCCAGGCTTTCATTGGGATGGCGGGTGTGACGACGCTGGGGTCCCCTGACTTGCACCAATGGCACAACAGACTCACCTGGTAGAATAGGGAGTTTATTCCTTCTCCAGGATACACACAGCACAGCACCGATGTAATCTGGTTACAGGGCAGGTCTAGGATGCCTCAGCTTGAGATGGGAGACTGCCCCTAAATCCCAGCCCCTGGCAGGCTGGTTCCTCCATGATCCCAGACAGAAACTAACTCTCTTCCAGCCCTGCCAGCCAGCAGCATTCCCCTTCCTGTTTCTTCCTGGGGGTAGCTGGTCAGACAGGTTGAGAGACCCTCTTAGCATAATGACTCATCCTTCTGCTGTGGTACTGATGGCAGCCATTGGGGATTACCACAGAGCCAGCATGAACTAGCCAGATACCCCCACTACGTCACAGTTCTCCCCCTCCGAGAGCCGAACTGAGCAGGGTCACTCCGCTCGTGACCTAGGGAAGTTCGGGTCCTCTGCGTGGGAACCCGCCCTGGGGACATGGGTGCTCCCTTGACTCGGGCCGGCCGTGGCAAGGCCCCACTTGAATTGGCTTCCCTCTGTCCACTCGCGCGCGCATCGCTCCAGGGCGACTGGCACAGGCCTGTCCTCGGTGGTCGCACCCACCCTTCCGCTGGCCTTGATCTCTGGCCAGGGTCTCTCGGGCCGGGGCCATGAGCCCAGCGAGCCTCCTCTGGACAGCCAGGGCAGCTTCCACCCCCAACGCTCCATCCAGGGGTTCTCCCCCTCCCATAACTCTCTCCGCAAGCCCAGCGGCTCCTCTATACAGGGTAGGGGTCCCTGAGCAGCTTTCCTCCCATCTTGGGCCTTGTCGCTTGCCGCTGGATGCTCCATCCACGGGGTGCAGTGCATCCCACCCCTGACACCAGTGTGACGACGCGTTGGGGTCCCCTGACTCCTGCACCCCCGTAATGGCACGAACAGACTCCACCAGCCCGTAGAATGGAGGGAGTTTATTCCTTCTCCAGGATACAGCACAGCACAGCACCGATGTAATCTGGTTACAGGGCAGGTCTAGGATGCCTCAGCCCCCCTTGAGATGGGGGAGACTGGGCCCCTAAATCCCAGCCCCTGGCTTAGGCTGGTTCCTCCATGATCCCAGACAGAAACTAACTCCTCTTCCAGCCCTGCCCCCAGCCAGGCAGCATTCCCCCTTCCTTTGTTTCTCTCCCTGGGGGGTAGCTGGTCAGACAGGTTGAGAGACCCTCTTAGCATAATGACTCATCCTTCTGGGCTGTGGTACCGATGGCAGCCATTGGGGATTACCACAGAGCCAGCATAGGAACTAGCCAGATACCCCCACTACGTCACACGGGGTACTACCGGAGGTTTGTGCCCAACTTCAGCTCCATCGCTGCCCCAATCACAGAGTTGTGCAGGAAGGGGAGGCCCGACAGGGTGGTCTGGACAGAGCAGTGCCAGAGGGCTCTCTGTGCACTGAAGGAAGCCCTGGTCAGGGCCCCAGTGTTAGTAAACCCGGACTTTGACAAGCCCTTTATCGTGTTTACTGGCGCCTCGGACACCGGGCTGGGGCAGTGCTGATGCAGGCGGACGAGAAGGGGGAACGTCACCCCATCGTGTACCTGAGCAGGAAACTGCTGCCCGGGGGCGGAGCTACTGCGACCGTGAGAGGAATGCCTAGCGATGGTGTGGGCCCTGCAAAAGCTGCAGCCATACCTGTTTGGCGGCGTTTCACGGTGTACACCGACCACTGCCCCTGACCTGGCTGCACCAGATGAAGGGGCCAACGCCAAGCTGCTGAGGTGGAGCCTGCTCCTGCAGGACTACGACATGGAAGTGATCCATGTCAAGGAGCGCCAACATCATCGCCGACGCACTATCCCGTGGCGAGGGCCCGAACTTCCCTAGGTCACGGCGGGTGACCCTGCTCAGTTCGCTCTCGGAGGGAGAACTGTGACGTAGTGGAGGTACCTGGCTGGTTTCTATGCTGGCTCTGTGGTAACCCCCACTGGCTGCCATCAGTACCACAGCCCAGAAGGACTGGAGATGAGGCATTATGCAAGAGGGTCTCTCAACCTGTCTGACCAGCTACCCCCAAGGAGAGAGACAAAGGAAGGGAAATGCTGCCCTGGCTGGGGCAGGGCTGGAAGAGTGGGTTAGTTTCTGTCTGGGATCATGGAGGAACCAGCCTAAGCCAGGGCTGGGATTTGGGGCCCAATCTCCCCATCGCAAGAGGCTGAGGCATCCTAGACCTGCCCTGTAACCAGATTACATCGGTGCTGTGCTGTGCTGTATCCTGGAGAAGGAATAAACTCCCTCCATTCTACGGGCTGGTGGAGTCTGTTCGTGCCATTGCACGGGGTGCAGGAGTCAGGGGACCCCAACGCGTCGTCACACCCACAGTGCCCAATACCAGCTGCACCAGAGGCAGGGAACACAAGAGGTAATCCTCATGTGCTCCCTCTCCTGTCATCCATTTCCAGGCAAACAGAGGCTAGGGACACCAAACCTACCCACCCTGGCTAATAGCCATTGATGGACCTAACCTCCATGAATCTATCTAGCTCTCTTTTGAACCCTGTTAAAGTCCTAGCCTTCACCACTTCCCGTGGCAAGGAGTTCTACAGGTTGACTGTGCACTGAGTGAAGATAAACTTCCTTTTGTTTGCTTTAAACCTGCTGCCTATTAATTTCATTTGTTGACCCCTAGTTCTTATATTGTGGGAATAAGTAACTTATTCACTCTTTCCACACCAGTCGTGATTTTATAGGCCTCTGTCATACCCTTCCCCCCCTTAGTCTCCTCTTTTCTAAACTAAAAAAAGTGAACCCATGTTCTTCCCAAAGGGCTTTGGGAGCCAGGGCCTGGGCATGGGCCAAGCTGGCTTGGCTGGGGCTCGTGTCTTTCCTGCTTCTTCATTTATTCCTACATTTCTTCATTTTCCATTCTCCCCCGACAAAAGCAACAGCAGGTTAAGTGGTGTATTTACCTCCCCCATGTGTCCATGGGGGGCGGTTAGGGTTAGGGTTAGCCTGACATATGTGTCTGCTCCTAGCAGCCCTGGTACCTGCTTTTCGTCGGACTCGGAAGCTCTTTCTAAGGAGCGGTCAGTGCTATTATCCCCTTTTCACAGATGGGGAAACTGAGGTACAGGGAGCGCAAGGGACTTGCCCGCAGTGAGCCAGGGGCAAGACCAGGAACCGCATCCACAACTCCTGAGTCCCAGCCTGGTTCTTTCTCCTCACAGACCAGCCCCCTCCGTACCAGCAGTGCCGGCGTGACCCGTGCTGGGCTGCAGGCCAGACTAGAGGATTCCAGCAGAGATTTTTGGTGGTAATGAATAAACAATACAATAATAACAAATCGTGTCCCTCCCGCTGGCTCACCCACGTGCGCAGGTCCTTCATAAACACCTCAGAGTGGGGGATGTGGCCCCTTCTTAATGGCCGGTCTCTCTGACTCTGGGTCTGTGCAGCGCCGAGCACAACGGGGCTGCGGACTTGGGTTCGGTCTCTCAAACACCCAATTTACATTTTAGCTGGACGATCGCACAAACCCATCGCCCGGCACCGCAGCACCTCGAGGGCTGATTTAGCCTCAGAGCCAGGAACCTCTTCGAGGTGGAAAAGTTTATTTCTCTCCTTGGCACGGGGGCAAACTGCAGTCTCCTCTCGGGCCATCACCTCACTGCTGGGTCTGTCTGGCAGCGATGCCCGGGAGATTTCAGGCTGCGGTGCTGAATCCCCAAATCCCGGCACCTGCTGCGGGGCTGAAATGTTGATCCCTGGCAACCCCTTCCATGCTGAATTCCCAGCGCCCCCCAGGCTGAAGCCCCGAACCCGGTGCAGCCCCCTGAGTTTCCAGCACCTCTCCAGGCTGTAGCCGTAATCCGCAGTGCCCGCTGAAGTCCCAGACCCCCCCCCCCCCGACTGAAGCCCTCATCTGTGGTGGCCCCTGAATCTTCAGCGCACACACATGCTGCTGATGGACCAGTCCTGCCCCTCCCACCTCCCAAACCATGAATGCTGCGGCCCAAGCTGAGCGGCAGGGCTGAGTCCTGCATGCCCAGTGCACCCTGTAGGGAGAAGCCTCCACAGCCCACGGGCAGAGTTGCGGGGCTCTCCAGCAAGAGCAGAGCAGTCCTCGGGACAGCCCCACAGCTCTTTGGCCCCCGACCCCGGCCTGGTCAGAGGCGGGATCACAAGCCGCGGAATCACCCCGAAATTCTTTTCACCATTAAATAAAGGAACAAAAGAAAGAATCACTCCTCCGTATCTAGTAAAATCTCTTGTAGTGAAAGTGCCGCGTGTTTATCGGCAGGTGGCGCTGTTGCTACAAGGGGACTGACTAGCCCAGAGAAGAACCCCCAGCCCGTACGTAGATCGATTCTTTCCCAAAAGAGCGTTGGGAGCCAGGCCATTGGCTCCCATATCACGTGACAACAGCCAGTTTCCCAATCCCTGAGAGAAAACATTTCAAGACCAGGAACCGCATCCACTCCTAAGCCGGCTTCCTTCCTGGGCTACGAAAGTGTCAGGAGGATCCCAGCGACCTGTGCCCGGCGCTGCACAGATATCCGGGCTGGGTCAGTCTGACTCCTGCACCCGGAGCCTCAGGGCGAGTCAAGCACATCCGCGGCAGGAGCAGTGCGGGGCTGTCTTGTTTACTAGGCTGGCACTTTAGCAAACTAAGTCACGGTGCCGCCTGCAAAAGTGCTTTAAAACTGTCTATGGCTGTGGGTGGAAGGGGAGTCAGGACAGGGGGCGAGGAGTGTAGGGGTGAGAGGGGCGGGGCGCTATTGGGGGGCTGCAGCTGCGCTCTCCCGGCCCTTGTGTGTGTGTTTCCTGTTCGCTGTGAATCGGGAGCGAGGGCAAAGTGCAGAGCCTGCTGCGTCCCGCTCGCTCCCTGCTGCCCCCACAGTGATGGAAAAGGGCAGCTGCATCCCCTCCACCCCGAAATGGTGGCGGGGAGACCAGAGCTGCCTGTTCTTAGCCTGGCTGCCGGCAGAGCCTCCTCCGGCTGCGCATCCCAGTCTGGGTGAGCGGCCAGAAATGGGCCAGCGGCATCGGCCACTCACCGCATCAAACTCATTGCGGGAAGGGATGGGGGGAGTTACAGACACGGTGCGAACTGGGGCTCGCATGTCCCAAGGAGCGTAAAGGAGCAAGAATCGCACTAAGCGTCTGTGGGATCCGGGAACCAAATCGCATTAAACCATCCTGAGCCCCAACCTGGAGCTACAATTCCCACCGGACCTGACCGGGAAGGAGAAATGTTCGCACTTCCGGGCTCACAACAAACACTGATCCCCGCATCACGTGAGCCGAAGCTGCTAACGCCAGTAAAACTATTTCCCTTCCCCACAGCCGATTCCCAGGCAACCCCTAGACAAGAGTGGGAGCTAAGTGACGTCATTTATCCTTCTCCCCAGCGCTGTAAGAGCCCATCGGGACCCCCGCGCTGTGCCAGGCGCTGCACAAACACACAGGGAGGGGGAAGGAGACTCCTTCTGCCGGAGACTCCATGGCAGTGACTCGGCTCGTTAAGGGAAGGCGCTTGTGTCTCTGATAAGGAGGGGAATATGCAAATGGCGGTGACCGGTGACTGCTTAAATCGGTGTCTCTCTCTCCCTCGGCTGCACTCGGAGAGACACTCCGCAGCCCCCGGTGTCTGTACAGTTGCCAGCAACTCTGACCCCCAACAACGGGGAATATGAAATTTTGGGTCTATTTCGTTTTCGTGGTGGCAGCTTTGCCAGGTATTTTCTAAAGAAACACGCTGGAGAGGCGGACGGAGATTTGATATTTTGATACTAACGTTTGTGTCGCGTCTTTGTTCCCAGGTGCCCGGTCCCAGGTGCAGCTGGTGGAGTCCGGAGGGGATGTGAAGAAGCCCGGAGACTCCCTCCGACTGACCTGTACAACCTCAGGGTTCAACATCGACAGTTACTGGATGAGCTGGGTCCGCCAGGCTCCGGGGCAGGGGCTGGAGTGGGTGTCAGCCATTAATGGAGCTACCACGCATTATGGAAATTCCGTGAAAGGGCGATTCACCACCTCCACAGACAGCTCCAAGAAGCTGGTCTATCTGCAACTGACCGGCCTGAAGCCCGAGGACACCGCCCGCTATTACTGTGCCAGAGACACAGTGAGGCGAAGCCGGTCTGAGCTCAGACAGAAACCTTCAGCTGTTGGCAGCATGGGAAGGCGGGTCTGACGCTGACAGTTCGGGTGCTGAGCGCTCACAAGAGACACGTTCCCGTTGCAGGGGATACGATGTACTCGGCCCAGTCCAGCGCCACAGAATCCGAGAGCCCGAGTCCGGCCCCGTGACTGCCATGTGGGGCGGGACGCGTTGGGTCCCGAAAACTTTCATACCCTTCGTAATGGATTGTACCGAGCCAAAGAATGGCCCCAGTGTCTGTCTGCTGGGAGAACCGGGTAAAGGCAAACTCCGGCCATGACGGCTCTCACAGAGCCGGGGCCCACGGCGCAACATACTATCGACCGTGCCATGAAGCTGCGTAATTTATCCTTCCAGTGGGCTGTGTCCTTCACTGATTCTCTGCTTCATCCGCTGCCTCCTCTCTCCTGGGCTCAGCGGGCAGCCCTCGCTTTCTCCTTTATTTGGTTCTCTTTTTTTAAGTGCAGCTGATCGAGTCGCGCCCAGGACCGACCCTCAGTCTCACCTGCACAGTGCCTGCGAGGCAGGAGCAGGGGCGTCCCCCTCGCTGTGTATACAGATGTGGTCGCTGTGACGGCGCGTTGGGGTCCCCTGACTCCTGCACCCCCGTAATGGCACGAACAGACTCCACCAGCCCGTAGAATAGAGGGAGTTTATTGCTTCTCCAGGATACAGCACAGCACAGATGTCATCTGGTTACAGGGCAGGCCTAGGATGCCTCAGCCCCCCTTGAGATGGGGGAGACTGGGCCCCTAAATCCCAGCCCCTGGCTTAGGCTGGTTCCTCCATGATCCCAGACAGAAACTAAACTAACTCTCTTCCAGCCCTGCCCCCCAGCCCGGGCAGCATTCCACCTTCCTTTGTTTCTCTCCCTGGGGGGTAGCTGGTCAGACAGGTTGAGAGACCCTCTTTGCATAATGGGCCGCTGGGCCGTGGTTAGGGTCAGCCAGTGGGGGTTACCACAGAGCCAGCATAGAAACTAGCCAGATACCCCCACTACGTCACAGTCGCCTCATTAAAAAAAAATATTTTGGCATTGGAAAAGGTTCAGACAAATACAACAACAATTAGTAGGGGTGTGGAACGGCTCCCATATAAAGAGAGATTTAAAAGACTGGGACTTTTCACCTTAGAAAAGAGGAGACTAAGGAGGGATATGATAGAGGTCTATAAAATCGTGACTGGTGTGGGAAAAGTGAATGAAGAAAAATATTTACTTGTTCCGTAATAAAAGAACTAGGCAGTAGATTTTAAACAACGGGAATCAGCTGATTGTAAAGTGTCCGGCTCCCATTGTGAACAATTCTGCTTCAGTTTCCTCTTGGACACACAGCGTCTCACACGCCCCCCCCGTTCCCCTGCCAAAGGTTCCTGCCTCCAGCTCCTGACCCCAAGGCCGTGGAGAACCAAAGGGGGCCTTTCTCTGCCCCAGCATATGCTCCCTCCGATCACGGAATGGTCTTCTGGAAGGTGAAGTCACCTCATTCCTCCCATCGGTCTAATTCACTTGGGTTACTCACCTTTAAAAGAGGTGCGAATCAGAACTAAATGGAGCCAAAGTCTCATTGTCCCTGGTGCTGGAGGAAAGCTCTGCGGGGACTTGCTGGTCACTGCACCAGACTCAGGGGCTGCGGATTTTCCCTGTGGGTGCAGCCTGGGCAGAGAGGGAACCATCCCCAGGCCGGTGTCCCCAGTACCAAGCTCTCCTGGCCTCCCTGAGATGCTGGCAGTGGGTGGGAGAGTGGAGAGGGGTCCTGGAAGTGGGGCTGGAAGGGCGGCTCCTTTCTCACACGGGTGCTTGGAAGTGCAAGGAAGGTGGATCAACCCCGGTGCCCTCATGGCATCCCCTCACACCTGTGTGGGTGGAAGAACAACCCATCCGGTGCCTGCTGGGAGGGTCTGTTTGATGAGTCCCAGCCTAGACCATACGGGAGAAGCTCCCCATCCCCATGGGCGCTCCCCAGCCCCTCATGGGCAGTCCCAGCAGGGCGAGCGAGGGCTGGTTGGTCCATGGAGACTGAATTCCCACCTCCCCATGACTGAGTCACCCTGCCCAGGGCTCCCACAGAGCACCCAGGGCCAGGGCACACACCCAGCTCTGTGCAGCAGTGCAGTAAAGCAGGTTCTGCAGAGACCGCAGAGGAAACGGGCTGGGTGGGAAAACTCCCCCCTCCCTTCCCCACATCTGCCAGAGCTTCCTCTTTTCTGTTCAGTGCCTTCTAGCTACTGCTGGGCAGACCAGATGGTCGCAGGATGGGTTCTCCCCCCTCTTCTGCCTCTGTTCTTAAATAGAACTTCTGGCCTGAATGGCCTGATGGGAAGGGCGGTGTTGGGACTGAGCCATTTGCAGCAACATCCTCCCTCCTTTTTTTGGCACCCCACTTTCCCCAGAATAGAGTGGAGCACGCGCGGCAGTGCCACAGGTGCAGTCATGGCTACTCTCTGTGAGTCCCTTTGAAAGTCTGCACCTGAAGGAAGAAGAACCAGGTGGGGCCAGGTCCTGATTGGGATGCAGATGGGAGGGACCTGTACAGGTTATCAACTCCAGTCCCCTGCATTCAGGGCAGGATCAAGCACCATCTAGACCATCCCTGGCAGGTGTTTGTCCAACCTGCTCTTAAAAATCTCCAGTGATGGAGATTCCACCACCTCCCCTGGAATATCTTTTAAATAAGACTGTATTGTTCTTGAATTGCTTTTGCATCCAGACTAATCCTTTGGGTCTCACAGGATGTGTAACATACAAGGCTTCTCTAAGCACTTGTCGCTCTATAATGTTCCTGGAAATCCCCACCAACGCTACTCACTCAGGGGAGCAGAAAGAGGCACCTAAATTATTTCCTTCGCTACTCTAATGCTTAGACATAAGCCAAGGGTGTTTCCCCACCGAACAGTAACCCCTGCCGGCCCTATGTCGTCTCTTATACCCTCTGCGCAAGCAACCTACATGCAAATCACCGTTTCCACGCTTCTGTTTAAATGCAAACGCCCCTGGATTTCCTGTCACTGCCAGAAACCGAAATCTGAAAGGACGGATTGTGGCAGGGGTTTTCCCCAGCCCGTTGGCGAAACGCTATGAGTTCCCTGCTTCTTTTTATTTCTCTTTTGGCTGTTCTACCAGGTAAGTTGTTGCTGGTTTCTTCGCTTCTTTAGGGCTCCGTCCTGACAGCCGCTGGGAGTACAGCAAAATATTTAAACCTGCGTCTAGCAGGTTGCGCTCCAACTCCCACTGACCGGCAATGGCCGCTGGGCGTCTAACCTCTAGGAGCCTGCCTGCTCTCTTTGGTGCCTAAACTCGTGTAGAAATCCAGCCCATTGTGTTTTGCCCAAGTGCAATCGCTTCAGAACGTGCCGCAGCTTCAAGGGTTGTTGAGCTGAAATCCAGGCATCTCGGATCCTCCTTTCTGGGGAATGTAGCCACTTGTGTGTTAGTAAAAATAGATCCGAGGTCTCCTTGGCTTTCTTCGCCTTTCGCCGGGTGCCCTCCTCAGAAATCCAGCTGAAGAAGTGGGGAACAGGTTAGGTGAAGCCCACGGAGTCTGCCAAGCTCACTTGTGCGGTCTACGGCACCACTGTGGATGGTAACCATTGGAGCTGGGTCCGGCAGTGATCTGAGGCGATGGAAGCGCTACCTACAGCTCGGGTGTCCGGGATCGCATCAGCATCACCAGAGACAGCCACCACAGGCAGGTCCATCTGCATCTGAACCACATGGGAGCTGCAGACACCGCCACGTATCACTGTGTTAGGCGGCACAATGACGCCGAGCAGCGGGCTCGTGCGAAATCCTGTCCCTGCCCGGAGCCCGCTGGGACCCTGCCATCCATGCGCGAGCCTGTATCGGGATGCGATGGTGTCACGGATGAGGGGGGAGTCTCTTGGCCCTGCACCCCCATCCGCACACAGAAGTGACTCAGCCAGCAAGTAGCACAGAAGGTTTATTGGTTCACAAAGATAAAGCCAAGAACAAACTTGTTAGCACAGGGACCAGGAGCAGCCAGCACCATCCATCTGGGAAGACGGGGACCCAGAGCTGCATCCTCAGCCAGCTGACACTAACTCACACCCAGGGCAACCAGTGCCAGCCCCGCCAACTCCTCCTTTATTCAGCTTCCTGATTGCATTTCCCCCCTAGGCTCAGGTTCAAAGACAGCCTAATGTAAGTGCTGGGTCTAGCAGACTGGGGCAGCTTCCCTCAGCAAGAGTCACACTCAAAACTGCCATTCCCAGTCGGGAACTGGTGCAGTGCCCAGGGAAACTGAGGCACACATACAGAGTTACTACAGAACAGCACAGGACAGTAGGAATCACATACAATATAACAAAGCCAACAGAGAAAACACAATCCCCACTGCACCACAGACTAGAGAAAATAAGGGGCAGCCAAGGGAGGTGCGGAGAGAGAGAGAGAGAGGCAGTCGGCATACATACAGAGGGAAGGATGGATTGATGGATGCGGCAGAGAGAGGGATGGACAGACACAGACATCAGGTAGAGGCGGTG